>JBBMEG010011827.1:0-31383 GCA_037832605.1 Cyclanthera cordifolia
CCGTTTTCTGACTTAGGCATCGGAGGCCCTGTGGCTCACACCACACCGGTGTGCCCTAAACCTTTCTGTTTTGCAGGTCCTTTCGTCCTCTACTAAACAAATAGTACTGTGGATAGACTGTTGACCATTTTTCGGCATCAACATAAAGTATCTAGTTTGACCTTATTCAACTTATGATGCAAGCTTGATCTCTCTGTTTATAAATCAGGAGTTCTCTTTGATTGTGGGACATGCGGCTAGGAGGCGCTATCTAGTGGGTTAGCAATTAAATTGACCGGAGTTTTTGAAGCCCTTCCACATGTTATACAATGTTCTCTGCGGGACAAAAATTTCTTCATGCGTGTCTCTTATGCTTATTATGTGACACTTGATAACATATTTGCCATGGGATGCATGATGTTTGTTGTATGTCATTCTTACTTGAGACATGATAATGATATGATATATGAAATACACATTATGAATTACAAGTAGCTATGCATGTACCATGGATCTTGTTGGTATCACATTTTCATTGATTTTCTTTGATTTTTATACAACAATACTTAATTATATTTACTTAAAAATAAATTGAAACTATTCTTATGAACTTTTTTGAAAATTTGCTAGAAATATTTGACATGTATTATTTTAATATAAATAAAACATCATATTTATACAAAATATTTGAACTGTACAAAAAAAAAAAGGTTATAAAACTAGTCTTAGTATTTGACAATAATACTACATTATTGTTATTCAGCAATTTTAAAATATTGAAGACCTATTAGATTTTATTTTTATTAGTGTTTTTTTATGAGTACAAATTTGAAGAGTGAAACTACAAATCTACAAATAAAGTAGCTTTATTGGATTATTAATAAATAATTAAATTAACGCGTAACCCATCTTTCAATTTTATTAGAATTTATTCGACTTACTTAACTTAATATACATTAAATTAGGAGTTTTGAAAACTATTCCCATAGAGCATTGACTCACATTTTATATTTCCAAACTTTAAAACTTTGATCATTTCTTGCCCCTTCAAACTTTAAGATCTTGATATGCCCTTCATCACATGCATGCAAAAATATATGAAAGGTTATTGTTCCTAACCTACTTTTACTTGTGTAATGAGTTTACGCGTATATGAGTTGGTGTTAATGTGGGCATTTTTCCTTCATTTTTATTTATTTTTACACATGTTTATTCTACTTTATAATATTTATTGAGTTAAATATAAATTGAAACTATTCTTTGGAATCTCTTAGATAAAATATTTAACGTGTATTTTTTGAATATAAACAAAAAAATAAAAACCATGTTCATGCAAAATATTTGAAATTTACAAATATTTTAAAGATTATAATTAAAACTAGCCTTAATATTTATTATATAAAAATGATAATATTATATTTGTACTAAAAAAAAGAAATAATAATATTATATCACTGAACTATACAACAATTTCAAAAAATATATATAAAAATTTAGAAATCTATTCGAGTTAATGAACTTATTATAATATATTATATTAAAAGTTCATAAATCTATTAATATAGAATATTGACTTAATTCCTAACATGCTTTAACAACTTATGTATGCATCTTATCATGGAAGGATTTAGAATTTGTCAGGGAGAGGATTTGAATTTTTAACTTCATGCGTAGCAATCTTATCAACGAAGTGTTTGGATGTATAATTGTGAAGTGATTATTTTGAGTGATTAAAAATAAGGAGTTATTTCAAGTGATTTTAAAGAAGAAATTGTAACAATAACACATTTATATGAAGTATTTAAAAAGTGATTATAAAAACTCGTTTTTAATCGTTCATGCCCAAATAAATAGTTTTTTTTTTTTTTTTTTTTTTAGTTTTCATTAATTTACACTTTTGTAGTAAGTTTTCACTTCAAAGAAATAATAATATAATAATCTTAAATGGGCAACTCTCCTTCCTTCTTCAGCCCCCTCTGGTGCACTTTTATATTATTGAAAAGACTACTAATCTCTTTCTTTTTTTTTGAAACTATTAATCTTTCATCTAATTATTATTCTATACCTATAATTCTCATAAAAATAATGGTCCGTTATTCACAAGCATTCATATCAGAATAATGTATATATACATACTTTAAGAAAGTATAATTCATTTATTAACAAAAAGTAGGATTCTTTTTTTTTTTTTTTTTTTTTTTTTTTTAGACTACCCAATTTATGTTCTTGAGATTTAAAAAGAAGTTTAAAAATGTACACATGAACTCAAGAAAATAAAATGAAAAAAAGCCACGTGTACAATATTATTTAGAAAAGAGGGGCCATCTAAGTAGTAAACTATATACTATTCAGACTTAGGCTACACTTTAATATCAAAATAATGTATTCATACTTTTTAAGAAGTATAATTCATTCATTGACAAAAAGTAGAAAAGTATATACAATTTATGACTTTGGGCTACACTTTAATATCAAATTAAAGTATTCATATTATTATAGAAGTATCAATTCATTCACTAAAGAAAAGTAGAGATCTATATACTATTCATGACTAGTACACAATAATTCATGTCCTTGAAAAGAAGTTTAAAATGTATAAAATTAAAATTAAAATACAAAATAAGATTATTTAGATAGAGAAGAGCATTAACTCATCTCTCTTCATTTTGCTCACTACCTCAGTAATCCCTATATGACATTATTACTTGGTTAAAACAGAAAAATTTAAGGAATGTAGAGCATAAAATCAAGATGAAGAGAAACAGAGAACTTTGAAGAACCCACCTTCTCTATTGATTGAGATGGTTTTTCTATGTTTTGCAACCTAAGACTCACTCCAAGTATAAAGAGGGAGATTGAATAAACAAAAGACAGAAGATCAACTAAAGTAAATTTTAAGTTTACAAGAAAGCAATAGCAATAAAGAGGAGTAGGTGACTTGACATAGACACATTAAACATGTGCTTCAATAGCCCCCTCGCAAATGAGGCGCAAAAAGGAATGTAGCCCAAGTTTGTCTCGTAAAGCTTCAAACGGTTGAGGAAGACAATGAGTCTGTCAAACAATCAACGACTTGATCTTGGGAGCTTATACGTCGTATGTGTCAAGCTGATGAGATAGAACGTGGTCTCGAACAAAATGGACATCAATTTCTTTATGCTTGGTATGTAACACACGAGATTACGAGCGAAGGTGTCAACTGATAAATTATCACACAAGCGATGGGTACTAAAAGCAGCACAACTCGAAGCTCTTGAAGAACAAACTAAGCCACAAAATACCACACACATCTTACGAGAGAGAGCCCAGTACTCAAATTTCGTGCTAGAACGAGTCATAGCCGCTTGGTTTTTAGAGAACCATGAAATAAGAGATAAGCCAAGAAAAACAAAATGACCACTATCAAACTTTTTGTCATCAAGAGATGATGCCCAATTCGCATATGAGAAGCCAATTAGAGATAAAGAAGCAGCAGGACGCAAATCCAAACCATAATGCTTTGTGCGTTGTAGATACTGAAGCATATGCATAAAAGCCTTCCAATGAGGAACTCTTGGCTATTGACTAAATTGGTTGAGCTTATTTTATACTGTTAGAATAAATATATAAAGTTAGGATTTGTAATTAGATTAATAAGGCCTATTATAAGTGACCCGTTAGGCTTGTAATTGTGTATATATACACCGTAACTCAATGAGAAAAGATACGACCTATTTTTCTCAATTAACCTTAAAGTTTACATGGCATCAGAGCAAGGTTAAAAGTTTTCTAGGGTTTCGAGGGGCCATAGTCGCCATCGTCCGGTAAGAAAACAGAAACCCTAGCCTCCGCCCACCGTCGCCGACCAGAAACTGCCGCCGCCTGCCCGCTGAAACTGCCGCTCGTCGCGCGTGCCATTGTCGCACCATCCCGCCCACCAGCCCCCCGTGCGCAGCCCGTCGTTGGCTTCAGCTCGTCTTCGCGCGCGTCCAGCACACACCCAGCCCCCCGCGCGCAGCTCGTTGGCGACGGCTTCATCTCGCCTTCGGGTGCATCTAGCGGCCGCCCCCCGTCACGCAGCCGATCGCCGCCAGCAGTTGTTCTAGTCGCGCGCGCAGCCAGTCGTCGCCCGCACCCAGCAGCTACTGTCGTCACGCACACGAAGCAGCAGCTCCAGTCGATCCCAGCGGCATCTCTACTCTGCTGCCGTCGCCAAAACAACACAGCCATCAGCACCATCCCGCAACCTGCAGCAGCCCCTACACAGTCGGTTAGTGTCGTTCAGCAGTTGAAGTTGCAGCAGCTAACGGCCCAGCCATAATCGTCTCAGTCCTGTCATAGTCTTCTTTATGGCTGAATCAAAGTCAAATGTGACCGACATAATCCTGGTGGTTTTGAGAATTACAGATCATAAACTCGATGGATCCAATTACCGTGTTTGGAGGTCTACCAGTCATCACTACATTCGCAGTATTGGAATGGAAGATCATGTGACCGAGACTGCTCCGACTGATGAAGGAAAGAAAATTTGGCTTCATAACTACTCCAAAATTTTCTTACAGGTTAAGAATTCGATCGACAATAACATTCTCACCATGGTTAGTCACTGTGACTCTGTCAAAGAACTACTATCGTACTTGGATTTTCTGTATTTTGGGAAGGATAACGCGCACAGGATTTTCGATGTTTGCAAGGTTCTATATCAGGCCAATCAGGGCGATCGGTCACTTACAGACTACTTCATGGATATGCGAAAGACGTGTGCGATTACGAGGCAACAGTACCAATCAGTGACGATCCGAAAGTTCAGCGAGCTCAGCGAGATCAATTATACATGCTCAGTTTCTTAGTAGGGTTGTCGTCCAGATACGATATTGTAGGATCGAAAGGCAACACTATAGGGGGTGAATAGTGTTTGCTAACTTTTTAGCTCTTTAAAAATAATTTTATGATATAAAACTTTGTTAACTAATGTAACAACCCTAATTTTGAAATTTAATAAAGAATTAAGTTATATTTTTAATTTGGGAAAATCGGGGGTTTAATTGACTAAATTACCCTTAGAATATTAAGTTTAGGCTTAAGAAAGCAAGGGCAAAAAGGTATTTTCACGAAATTCGGGTCAAATTAGGAGTTTTAGGTTAACAGGGGCAGTTTGGTAATTTTGGCGCTAAAAGAAAAAAATAGGGAAAAGGACAAAATAGGCTAAATTACAAAAATAGCCAATCATTGGGCTATAAATACCCAATGATTGCATCAAATTCAGAACCCTAATTACTTCGCAATCATTAGCCGTCAGAGCACTGAAACCGAGGAGCCGCCAGCATCGTCTTCCGTGCAGCCGCCGACAGCCGACTGACGCGCGAGCCGCCACGCGTCACACACCCATTGGCTACGCCAGCGCCGCCCGCTTCAGCCAACCAGGACGCGTCGTTGTGTCGACCAATCAGAACTCGCCAGCGCTTGCACCAGTGACTGTTCGCCGTTCTGCTCCCCAGCCGCTGCGCGCCACGTGTCGCCTCTCTGTTGGCCGCGCCAGGCGCCGTTTCCCCAGCCAATCAACGCATCTCGTTTCGCAGCCTCGTACTGGTCCACGTCAGCCCGAGCCTGCTTGCGTGTGCCGAACCTGTTTGCGCCATTCCGAAGCTAACGCGTCACCCGTGCCTGACTCTGAAGCAGCTGCAGACGCGCCCACGCCTGCTCCCAGACGCGCGTCACGCGCCGGAGAGTGCCAGCCCACGCGCCGCCGCCGTTTCTCACGCGCCGCCGCCGCCGCTGCCATCTTCGGTGACCGGAAAAACCCAGACTTCGATTGTAAGGTAAAACCCGTGTCCCGAGTCCGTTTTTGAGGTTTTTAGGGCTAATTCTCACCCGATTGACCTGAATGACCCTTTTTAGGTGACAATTCTTTAGGGGATTCTTTCTTCGAGTTCCAAGGGCCGTTCCGAGCGGTTTTCGGTCAAGGTAAGGGACTATTTCCCCAGTGTAGGATCGTTGTGGGTAATCTTGAGCATGTATTGATTGGTTTAGCACTGTTTAGCGTATTTTACTAAGAATGTGTGTTCTGATGATTTATGATGCCTTATATGTTCTATTTAGATCGTTTTGCGTATTTTCCGAGCATGTTCTGAATGTTGTATTGTTCTATATTTAGTGTGTTGTTCTGAGACTGCAAGTTGATACATAGGGTCGATTTTCCTGGTACTTAGGTTGTCATGTTAGTTAAAGACTAGGGTTCCTGTTTCGAATATCTTTTTTGAAGGTTACTTCCTGTTTCGTGTTGGTTATAAGTAGCATGTTCTGTTTTAGGGAATTCGATGGGGATCATTGAGTATGATCGAGTTAAAAGGTTCCAAATGGGACAAGGTTTAGGGGTTTAGTTCAGGTCCAGGGCGTTGGGAAAGATATTCCTACTTCGAGGTAGTGTCAGGGATCGGAGGGCCACCCGATTAGCCATACCTACCCAGAGTTCGCCTGACTATTCCCAGGTGCCGTGCTAGGGGTGTGAGTCGGGAGATATCCCATAGCGGAGGGTCCGAGATCTACCCTTCGTGCGAGTGTTCGAAGTCTGGTAGCAACCAGGTTGTTTCGGCTCGCCGAGGTGCTCGCACACTAGTATAGGTCACCAAGGGTAAGATAATGAGCTGAGTTAGGGTCTTATGACCAAGCAATGAGTTTCGTGGTTGAGCTAACGATTGAGTTAGAGCTATGACTTAGGAAATTTACGTAATCTCGTTACTTAGTGTTTCTCTGATTATATATATGTTCTTGCTATATCCCGTGCTGGGATCCCTTACTGAGTTTTCGCAAACTCACCCTTTCCATTGTGGATTCTCTCCAGGTATTTACAGGTGGACCGAGATGGCTGAGCTGAAGCTGGTGTGACCATGGGCAAGATGAGTTGTTTTCCTAGGTTATTTTAAGATTTAATGTTGAATTATGATTTTAAGCATGAAATGGTTTGAGGCATGTTTAGAATGGGTTTTAATGATATTTTATCGTTTTCTGGGTACCCCTGAATTTGTTTACGGTTTATTAAATTATTTTCATTAAAATCAAAGATATTTAGCATGCCTCCATGATTTTAATAAATGTTATTCATGCATAAGAGGTTAAGGCCCCGGGTTAGACTTTGTGTTAGGTCGGATCCTTACAACTAAAAACACTTAATAAAGTAAATATGAGATGCAATAATGAAGTGACGAAATATAAAAGTTGAGAGAAAGAAAGACACCAAAGTTTTTAAAGTGGTTCGATAAATCTCTACTCCACCCCCAAGACTTCTTCTTGAAGATTCTACTGGTGATCCTCTTACAGGTGAGAACCAAACCTCCGCGATCCTCTTTTTCCTAGTCTAAAGAGAAACCTAAATCCTTTTCACGGGTTCAGGATTAAACCACTACTACTCTCTTTTTCTTAGGCGAAAGAGAAACCTATATCCTTTTACTGGTTCAGGATTAAACCAACTTAGTTTTCTCACAACCAAGGTTTGCCCACACACCTTAATACAAATCCCAAAATAAATATTGAAAATAAACTTTACAAAATACCTCTTAAAGGCAAGATACACAAGTTTAGCGTTGACAGCTTCTTCACAAATTTGTAATACGCCGATTTAAGAATATGTGAAGTAATGAAACTTTTAGGGACTGTTTATAATGAATATGTTGCTGTCTCTAAATTCAAAATTTGAGACAAGTGATTTATGGAAGAGAAGATAAAATACGACCGTTGGATTTAGGGCAAAATGATCAACGGGTGAGATTTGATGAAGATGTGCTAAATTGTGGCCTTTAGATTTAGGGTAAATGTAATGGATGAATGAGATTGAGTAGAGATGAGATGGAAAGAGATTTGATGTCAAAGGAAACAATAAGAGAAGGAAAATCTCGTTTTTCCATTTGGCGATTTTTCCTTCCAAACTTCAAATGTCCATATCTTCCTCATTTTAGCTTCGATTTGAACGATTCAAAATGCGTTGGAATCGTCTCTTCATTATCTACAAATTAAACCCTTCAAAACTCCAAACATATCAGTAAACAAAATTCGAGTTTGTTATCATCAAAATATTAATTAATTAATTAATTAAAATCAATTAATTTGAGATAATAGCCAAAAAGCCAACAGATATGGCACGTGATCAGGCTCTCTCTAGTACTGATATCACTAATCTGGAGGAAGCATACACTCGAGTCCTTCGCGTTGAGTGTCCGTTGATTCTGTTAATGCAATGGTTGGCCAGTCTAGTGTTTCTCGAGATACTAGAGGGAATGAAGCCAATGTCACTGGTGCAGGAAAATCCACTATTATTTGTTTCTACTGTAACAAAGTGGGATATTTAAAGAGATAATGTAGGAAACTTACTCGAGACAAACAACGGAATCCTCGTGCACATTTTGCTTCCCTGCCCGAGGATCCTGCTCAGTCTGTTATGCTATCCGCTGAGGAGTTTGCTAAGTACCGACAGTATCAGGAGGCATTCAAGGCCTCATCGTCATCTGCCATAGCCAACATCACCTACACAGGTAATTCGTCTACTTGTCTTCTGTCCTCCACAAATAGATGGGTCATTGACTCAGGAGCCATTGCCCACATGACAGGTAATCCTATCCTTTTTTTTTGACATTTCTTCCCTTTTCTTCTTTGCCAAATGTTACTATTGCGGATGGAACCACTAGTCGTGTCTTAGGTTCAGGGACTGTCACTCTTACTGACAGAATTTCTTTATCGTCTGTTTTAAGCCTCCCTAAATTTTCATTCAATTTGATTTCTGTTCATAGACTTGTGCAAGACCTTGATTGTGTTGTTTCTTTCTTTTCTGATTATTGCTTGTTGTAGGATCGCAAGTTGAAGAAGGTTATTGGTAAAGGATATGTGTCTGGTGGATTGTGCGTTCTGGAGCAGTCTGTGTCTGTTACTGACCACTGACCACATCAACTGGATATCAAGAATGCGTTTTTTCATGGTGATCTGCATGAAGAGGTTTTTATAGAGCAACCACCTAGTTTTGTTGCTCAATGGGAGAAAGGTAAAGTGTGCCGACTTCGTAAGTCACTATATGACCTGAAACAGAGTCCTCGGGCTTGGTTTGGAAAATTTAGTCAAGCACTTGAACAGTTTGGGATGAAGAAGAACACCTCTGATCATTCAGTCTTTTTCAGACGATCTACTTCAGGTATTATCCTGTTAATCGTATATGTTGATGATATTGTGATAACAGGTGATGATAAAACAGGTATTCAGTCTCTCAAGTCATTCCTCCATGGTCACTTCAGTACAAAGGACTTGGGCTCGTTAAAATATTTTCTGGGCATCGAAGTTCTGCGGAGTGGTAAGGGGATATTGTTGTCTCATAGGAAATATGTGTTGGATCTACTTACTGAAATAGGAAAATTGGGAGCTAAGCCGTGCAGTGCTCCGATGGCTCCTAATACTCAACTTACCAAAGAAGAGGAGTTACTAAAGGATTCGGAGAAGTATAGGAGGCTAGTGGGGAAGCTGAACTACTTAACAGTAACTAGACCAGATATAGCATACTCAGTCAGTGTTATGAGCTAGTTCATATCATGCCCAACAGTTGATCATTGGTCTGCTCTAGATCAGATTTTGGGATATCTAAAGGCCTCACCAGGCCATGGAATAATATACAAAAATAATGGTCATACTAACATTGAGGGGTATTCTGATGCAGATTGGGCAGGATCCAGGGAAGACAGAAAGTCCACATCAATATACTTTGTGTTTGTTGGAGGGAACTTAGTCTCCTGGAAAAGTAAGAAGCAAAATGTAGTCTCAAGATCGAGTGCTGAATCAGAATATAGAGCGATGGCACAGTCAGTGTGTGAATTGATCTGGCTACGACAATTTCTCAGTGAAGTAGGGTTTGAAGTCGAGACTCTAATAAAGTTGTGGTGTCATAATCAAGCAGCATTACATATCGCATCTAACCCAGTGTTCCATGAACGAACGAAGCATATTAAAGTAAATTATCACTTTATAAGGGAAAAGATACAACAAGGCTGGATAACCACAGGATACGTGAAGACAGGAGATCAAATAGGCGACATATTCACTAAAGCATTAAATGAGGCACTGATGGACTATCTCTCAAACAAGTTGGGCATTTTGAACATATTTGCTCCAACTTGAGGGGGAGTGTTAGAATAAATATATAAAGTTAGGGTTTGTAATTAGATTAATAAGGCCTATTATAAGTGGCCCGTTAGGCTTGTAATTGTGTATATATACACCGTAACTCAATGAGAAACGATACGACCTATTTTTCTCAATTAACCTTAAAGTTTACAACTACCAAAGGTTACATCTGGCTAAACGTGTTGCCAATATTGAGAGATCCAAGCACACTATGATACAATTGTGTGTTAGGGAAACAAATCGCCATCAACTCGAGATACTTGTTTACCTGCTAACATAAGGTAGATGGTTGGCTTCAAATGAGATAGGTTGAGCTTTAGAAGTATTTTTTGATATAAGTGGCTTCAGTCAGTGCCAAGGAAGAGTCATCATAGATAACTTGGATTCCAAGAAAATAATGAAGTTTTCCAAGATCTTTGAGAGCAAACTGAAAACTTTTAATCATGCATACGAGAAAGGTTGGACTTGAACCTATGAGTATCAAATCGTCCACATATACCAATAGAAAAATTGTGCCATGAGAAGCATGGTAGGTGATCAATGAAGTGTCGACCTTGAATTGAACATAGTGAAGCTTGAATAGATAATTCAGGAGTTCTTTCATACCAAGCTTATAGAGGCCATATAATGTCTTACAAAGCTTACAAACATGATCCGTGAAGCACAAATCTTCATAGCCTTGTGGTTGAGTTGTATAGACATCCTCATTAAGAGTTCCATGGAGGAAAGCATTTGAAACATCCAACTATTTGATAGTCCAATTCTAAATGATAGTTAATGTAAGGACTAAATGGATAGTAGCTAGTTTGACAACCAGACTATATGTTCACCATAATCAAATCCTGGAGTCTAAAAATATCCTCTTCTAGTAACACATCTTTTTATTTTGTGTTCCTTCGATGTATATGTTGGTAATAGTGGAACTAAAGACCAAGTGGAACTAAATATCCTCTTCTAATAACACGTCTTTTTATTTTGAAATTCCTCATCCAATGTCATATGCTATCAAGGTAACTGAGCAACATCTTTAAACAAATAGAGCTCAAAAGACAACCAATCCACTACCCTTAAAGCTTGAGCATTACCTCATAAGTCAGCTTTGGGTTTCTAGACGCCGAGTTTAGCACGAATGGTGATAAGGTGTAGATTGTAGGTTGATTTAAAGAAATATGTCAAGGGGTAGAAGGGGAAGATCTACGTGTTGCCCACAAGATGAGTGGTAAGATGTAACAACCCGAAGTTTTCAGGTTTTAAATCAAAATTCTAATTTAAAATAAATTAAATAGTTGTTAAAAATGACATTGGTTATTATTGAAGAGGTTTACTAAGGGTTATAAAATTAATTAAATATAAGTATTTATTGATTAATTGGATTTATCTCATTCCAAGCAAACTCTACCACCTATCAAATCATTTAATTGATTTAACCTAATTTTATTAAAGAAAAATTAAATATGTTGCTTGCTCACGTTTTCTCTCCTTTATTCTTCCTCTTCGTTCACACACACAAGGTGTGCTCGAGAAAATTCTCCGCACATCTCTCTGTTGCGCCAATCAAATCCGGACAGTCCAATTGCGATTTGGGCAATGCAAAGTCGAACCCACGCTGCCATATTCGCGTCCCAACCACAATCCACCTGATCGTGTCTTCGTAAACAAGTTGAGAGTTCCTCTGGATAATTTTTTTTGTATACTAAACTGATGATTTATTGATTTTTGGCACATGATTTTAGATTTAGGTTATTGTTGGTTGAGATTTCACTGATGAGTTATATTTTTGTGCTATTGTTGAGATTATAACCTTCATAGAATTCTTAACTGGTTTTTAAGTCATGCATTCTGACTAAACTTGGATTATTGATCAGTAGATAAAATGAAACCCTTTTTATTGAAACTTTAAATGTGAAACTGTCCTATAAAACAAATTGTAAATATATTTATTGCACTAGACCCCTTTGCCATTTTTGTTGGTCATGATCAAACCTGTTAAAAGCCTTCTATATTAAATTCATTTAGTCATGGATTATTGAAAAGAAAGCACCTTGGATATGTTTGATCAGCTTTGACCGAGTCCCGAGACCCAAGAACCCGTGTTTGAAAATGTGGTCCTCTTGAATGATTTCTTCGTCCTGAGTCTATTTTTAATGGTCGCACGTACTAAATCTAACCTTTTTATTCTTTAAGGCTATTTGTAAGTGCCAATCTTCATGGTTCGAGGGTCTTGGAGCTAAGAGCTCATTTGGGAATTTCGGCCAGGTAAGAAATCATTACCCTTCTCGTAGTCTCTGGTGTAATAACATATATGCATGTTTATTCAGCTTGTTATCTTGATGATTGTGGTGTTTCTATGATATCTATTATGTGAATATGATTTAAGTATACTTGTACGTATTATGTTATTTTGAGTTATTGTTGATGCTTGTTAGGCCGTGATATTTTATAGTGAACTAGCCTAACATTGTTTTATGTATTGTGATATGTGTGTGTCTATGTCTGTGTGTTGGGTCGGGATTTCCCAAAGAGATTTAGTCATACTGATTCATTGAGTTATAGATGTCCCAATGGAGACTAGTTATTTTAATGTTCCAAAGGGAACTTGAGTTTTTGAGATGTTCCAAAGGGGAGGATATTACTTTGAGAGCACGAGCTATGGTTAGGTCACATGTGTCTTAACTTTTAGACTCGGATAGGGGATTTGTCAAGTGTCGGGCGAGGGGACGATATTCCTCATCGCGGTAGTGTTAGTGATCGGGTGGCCACCCGGTTAGCCATACCTACCATGAGTTTGCTTGACTTTTCTTAGGTGTCATGTTTAAGAGTGAGAGTGTGGGCTATATCCCATTGTGGATGGTGCATATACTACATCTTCATGTGAGTGCTCAAGGTCTAGCAGCAACCAGATTGCTTCGGCTCGCCGAGATGCTCTCACACTAGCATTGGTTACCAAGATTTCACATAGTTGAAGGACTTCGTGAAGAGTATTTTTTGATTTAAAATTTAAGCTAATAGACTTCTTTGGTTTTGACATAGATTCCTGATTATTATTTTCTGGCTTGTATTGTATTATATAATACGTTGTTTTGACATATACATGTTGAACCCCGAGTTAGGGCCCCTTACTGAGTTTCGCAACTCATCTTTTCCATTGTGGATTTCCTCCAGGTATTTAGACTAGGATGCTGACCAGTCTACTGTTTGACTATGGGAGACGTTGCACTAGAGTCTAGGAAAAGTCCTAGCATGCTTTGAATTCAGCAAATTTTTGATAAATGATATTTATTGCTTACTTAAATGTTTTAGGACCCCACTGAAAAAAAAAGACCGTTTTCATTTAGTACACGTTGGTTTATCTGTTAAATTGATCATGTAACTGATTTTCATGCATTTGGAGTTAAATAAGGTCTTTGTTTTTTATTCTTTGAAACCCTGGGTCCTTACAGTTGGTATAAGAGCTCAGAGTCATAGATTTTGTAGACTGACTTACAATGTAAGTCATTAGTCCCATAGTAATCAGCGAGCTGATCATCATCAGGTAACAAGTTGGATTCTAAGTATACAGTTGAGCATGTAATACAATTAAGCCTTTTGTGATTACTTGATGTAATATCTTGATCGTGATTGATGATGATAGCTAGTTGTTTCTATGATGTTCTGAGCATGAGATCTATTGTTATAGATGCTAAAATGATATTCCTTAGCATGAATTTTTGTTGAAAATGTTGATGTGATATACTGAACATGTTTGATATTGTTTGTTGAATATTGTTGTGATAACTTGTTAAAAATGACGTAGCAGCTCTGAGTTTCATGAGTAACAACTTTGAAACTAGCTCGGGATTTAGGCACTTAGAGGCAGACTAGAAGTTCTACAAGTGAAAATAAATAGTTAGTTTAAGAACTTTTGAGATAGTGTCAGATGACATGTCATCCTTAAGTTAGAAGTTGAGTGGAACATTATTGTCTTATCACACCGTAAGGTGAATGGCCAAGTAGTAGACTAGGTTGAGTAAGACTTCTCGACTAGTATGTCAGAAGATCCATGTATTAGGATCTCGATTGCGAGCTCCTAAGCGACAGTGTATTGATTTGTATCTCTTTAATGTTGTGTTCGTGCTAGGTTGAGTTAGACTTGACCAGCTTAGCCTGTTGCTTCGTTGTTTTGAGCCGCCTGAGTGTTCCTAGTGTTGTAGGAACGAATGAGTAGTTACCCTTGAAGGTTGTGTTTACCTAAGGATCTTGGAAGTTGAAGCTATTGTTTGAGGGTTGTGGTTCTAAGATGAGTTATTGAACTTGTGATGGCAACTTGAGAAATTAAATGTAGCCTTGTTGTATTTTGTTTGCTATTATTGAAAAGAAAATTTGTGTCTGAGTTTCTTGACCTTTTAAGGTTGTAACTTGTGGATCCAGGTGTCCTAGCATGAGATGTTTCAGTTGTGCTCTCCTGGTGAGAAAAGAAAGGACTTGTGGTAGTTGTTTGTATTCATTAAGATGAAGAGTTGTATTGTTGTTATAGTAAGCCACTTGCTAGAGTTCGAGTTTGAGTTTTGAGACTCGGCGTTTTTTGTTGCCTTTGAGATGAATTGGTGGAGCATTGAAACCCTTTGGTGGTTTATATTGTTAGACATTTTCCTTTGATGAACATGGTATGTTACCAAGATTTTGAAAGTTAGTTTTGCTCAGTAGAGGTTTGGTTACCTTTTGGAAAGTTGTTAGTTTTATTAACTTGTGGATGCTATGAGAGTGGTTGTTGGTTGACCACACATGTTGGATAAGTTGTTGTAGGGTAGTGTTGTCTATTCACTAGGAGTTAAAACAAATGGTTTGAGCTGTTGAAGTACGTTATTTTTGATGAATTGGCTAGTAAGCCTGAGATTGTTAGTCTAAACAGTCGATTGGTTCCAGTAAGTTGATGGTTCTAAAAGTTGATGTTCTAAGAGCAGGTTGGTTCGTCGCTCATGTTGATTTTGTTTAATATTGTAGCATCCATCAGATGTTTCCCTGGATCGAAAGTTGAGCCTGTTTCCAAGTTTTCGAGGTAAGCCTTGAAGTTCCTTGTTGAGAGGGAAGGTTTGAGAGGTTGAAGTTGAGACTGTTGTAAGTGTCTGACTAGCTAAGGAATGCCTTAGACCAAGATTGGTAAGTTTGAAGTTTATTTAGCCTGTTGCAAGAAGCAGTAGGGAGGCTTGGAGTTTGAAGTTTATTTATCGATAAATTAACAATTCTAATAAATTAATAATAATTCCTATTTTAACCAATAAATTAATAATTCCTATTTTAACAAATTATCCAATAACTATTTATAGTTAATTTATCTAATAAATTAATTATTCCTCATTAGTATTTATTCAATAAATATTAAATTAATATATCCAATATATTAATTACCAAGTTTAATAAATTAAATTTAAGCTTCAATTAATTATGTCCAATATAATTAATCCATGAGTTTGAACTCTTCAAATTCACTGTCTAATAAAATAGTGTGCCAACAAGTATGAGTTAGTCTTGGGACCGATGAACGTATATGTTAAAAACTACAACGACCCGAGATCCAATCCTTATTTGTTAACAACAAGCTTATTCTACTAAAGGCATGTGCTAAACTATTTTGCACTGTATGATAAGTTATATTCACAGATATTATCGATCATCTGCCTTATGATTCATCACGAGATTGTTCATAATTCATAGTTGAGGCAAGAAATCTGTTTTACCCCTATGATTACATATTTCTTCTTAAGCACCACTAATTTCTCTAATGAGCAAGTTGTTTATAGTCTCACTATAAGCCAATAAGCCAGTATTCTCTATAACCAATGAGAGGGGTACCCTTTATTTAAGCTTTAGCATCAGTTCTTAAGGGAAAAACTCCTATTCTTTTTCAATATTAAGGAATGCATGAATTCCTTCTTGTGACGTTACGTTCCTAACCACTTACTACGGCAGTCCTTACATGTGAGTCATATTGATCCAGCGTTTTTTCCTGGTGTCACCCATGCGCATCAATGGATGCTTTTATAAAGCAGAAGTTCAGAACTCACTCAAGATTAATATCACATCGACATACGATCATACTAGTTGAGGTAATTGATGCAAGTCTATAACGAAATTTTAGACTCATTACAATACTTCTAGCTCGGACTTATGCAAAAACGTTTTTTTTCATAGGCACCCCCACTAACATGTCTCCACATGAACAACCAAGATCAGGTTGTCTATAACCATTGTAAAGCGGGTCGTACCATAGTGCACCAAGATTTAGGCGCTCTGTCTTAGTCCATATATTATCGACATTTTAGGTTATTAACTTAGTATTAGATCTACTTGTATATCTCATATACTGGTACAAGTGTACATCCAAATAAACATGGGTTTATTTCTATTAATCCAATTAATGGAAAAATTATTGAAACTTTTATTAATAACTAAAATAAGTACATTAAATGACCAACATTAAATGCTTGTTTTTTAGATACAAACTACTAACTTTTAAGGCATAATTCCTAACAGTAAATTCAGCTTACCAAAAGTTGAATTGTTGACCACCCATCTAATTTAGGGTTAGGCATCAAAAGCCTTTTTTTGTTCTTCTTTTCGAAGGAGTAATGTTGATATCGTGGCATTTGGCAGGAAACTTTTCTATCTAGGTGGAATCAATTTTATAACTTCACAACATCAAGAGCATTGTACTTTGTCATAGCATAAAGTTGCTTCTATCAAGCATGATATAAATGACATAGTTCATAAATTAGAGCATGAGAAGTAGTCAATTTGCATGTCTTTAAATTTCATCAAGGATGTGTCTCTGCCAACTTTCCAAATGAAACTAGTGTGCCCTTGGATAGGTGTTTTTGGTTCAGTACTCACGGCGGCATCAAAGACAGTGTCGAGAGTAGGATTCTTGAGTTTCTCGGTCTTAGGTTTTGACATGATTGGATTTGCCATTAGGCTCTAATACAAAGAGCGAAAAGAAAAGTATAATAGAAAATCAAGGATGATGACAGATAGTGATGATCTTTGAAAAACTCACCTTCTCTATTGATTGAAATGGGTTTTTAATGTTTACAACCTAAAACTCACTCCCAATATAAGGAGAGAGATTGACTAAACTAGAGAACAAACTTTAATGAATACGAAATAGAAAACCAACTAAAGTCAATGCTAAGTTTACAAGCAAGCCATAACAATAAAGAATAGTAGGTGACTTGACTAAGACACATTAAACATGCGCGTTAACAAAAATCACAGAAAGTATTAGTGAAAAGAGTGAAAGACATAATTGATATAAGCTTTTTGAATCTAACAAAGCGACATGTTCTAAGGTTCAAGTTTTTCGTTAGAATCCTCCACCCCCAATTGTTGTAAACTCATAAATGTTTGCAACATGTAATGCATAAAATATAGAAATTGTCAACAAATATATTCTTAGAGTTAATGATATGAAATTGAAACAAAAATCAAGATAAATAGAGAGAAAGTAAGAGACAAACACACAGATTTGAGTGGTTCACTAACAATGTGATAGTTACGTCCACGAACAAAGAGAAAAAAAATTTATTAGGAAAAATGAATACAAGAATGTCGTTTAAAGATGAGCTAGGGTTTTAAGGTTATATGATGCACTCTCATTAAATCTTATTACAACAAACGGTCTAATTACATAAAAGCTCAAATGCGAAAACCTAAACCCAATTAAAATTTCATCTAGGTTTTGGCTGCCTCAAACCTTCACTTGAGTGCCACCTTTGAACTCCGACTCGTTGACCAGGCAGCGAGGCTCCTGACCAAGTTATTGCGGGACATCAAAGTTCAAGGCATATATTAACAAATATCCACCCTGACTTGAACCCTCTTTCATATCAAATAGATGTACCAGCAGTCATACCATATGTATTGGAAGCTTCACCCTCTACCTCATATGATTTCTTTAGGGACCTCAAGAATAATAAACATACAAGTTCAAACAATGTTGGAACTTTCCTTTTGGCATATTAGTAGGATTATCAGCAGTACCTACTTGTATTACCTTCACGTTTTCATTTCTCCAGAAATGGTACCTCACAACTATGTGTTTAGTTCTTTCATGATAAACTTAATTTTTGGCAAGACATATTTCACTCAAACAATCACAATACACGAGTGATTGATCATGATGTAGACCAAACTAACTAACTAGCCTTTTCAACCATATTCCATCTTTAGCAGCTTCTATCGATGTCATATAATATGCTTCAATCGTAGGTAGAGTAATTGTAGGTTGCAAAGAACTTTTCATCTTACAATAGAACCACCTAGAGTGAAAACATATTCGGTCATAAATCTTCTATTGTTAACATCTCCAACATAGTCAATATCATAGTAGTCAGTCATTAAACACGATGTCTCATTCCCATAAACAAGACCAAGATCAGATGTATCTCTAAGATAAAGAAAATTACTTTTCACATACTACCTGTGTTCTTTTTTATGTTGGTTCATATACCTAATAACAACACTAACTGCATAAGCAAGATCAGGTCTAGTGCATATCATGACATATATCAACCTTCCTACTACATTAACATAAGAAACACGTGACATGAATTTCAAATTGGGGTGAAATATCTAAAACGTAAATCACATGTATGGTTAATTTTCTTATTATTATTTAATTATTAGTGGTCATCTTTAATCTTCAATTATTTTATCAAAAGGGAAACTTACAATACTAATCAAATTTAGAAAATAATTATATATATAGTTATTTTCAAAAAAATTAACAAACGTAGTCACTGTGTTAATCAGTATTATTACGTACGTTCTTATAATACAATATTAATAACTAAATATGCAAATATTTTAAGATTTGACTACGTTTATAATTATTTTGTGAGAATAACACATTCTGCACAATTTCGCTTTATCCAGTGCAAAACAAATTAAATATTTGGTCATAAAATTTATGAAAAAATTTAGATTTAAAAAAAATATATGTGAAAAGTTTTATAATCTATTTTTTTATTATTATTAAATAATAACCATAAATTTTCAAATTCAAAAAACTACTTAAAGCCAAAAACATCATTAATGATCAAAATAAGACAAATGCCAAAATGAGTATTGATCCCAAATGTTGGACATACTAAAAATTGTCTAGAATATGATTATAATTTCACCAAAAAATAAAATTGAGAGGCCATTGAAATTAGTAAGCAAGATGAAAGCCAACAATCTCAACACCGTAACACAAACACTAACGCCGTTGAAGTTCTTGATTCTTCTATACTTTTACTCTTTCTATCTATGATTTCTGAACGTTATCTCTGTTGTCAAGGGAATAATAATAAAAGAAGAAAAATACATTTTAATATTAAAAAATAAATCCACATAAGAACTAAGTCCATTTAAATCCAGAACTGAAAGGCAGCATATGTACGGTGTCTAATCTGGATTCAAGTTTTCTGCTGTTAGCTAGTCTAACAATTAGGTTAGCACAGTTCAGCTCTCCAATGAGATCTATTGGCGTACAGCAAAGTTTCAAATACAAGCCTTTGAGAATTCTATTCTAAGTAATAATGTTACAAAATGAAGGAAATTGAATTGAATTCTACAAATGAAAAATTTATGAAGCAATGACTCAAGAGCTTGCCTCTCTCATATTACTCTACATAGCTAAATCTTGACCTAATACACATACGTACAATCGTACAAATGTAAGGGCTATTGGCTTTGTTCTCTCTAATGCATTACCGAATTTGAAGGGATGACCCCATCCTCGACATCATTAAAGTATGCGTTCTCCGCAATTGTCCACCGGCTCTGAAGTATTGTCCATTCTCTTCTACACCGTTCGCTCACCTATCAAAACTCTCTTAAGATATCAGTAAATACGTACAATACAATTTTAAACAATGAATGTGATGATGAGATCGAGATTTTGTTGGTTGACATAAATAATGAGTCGTGGAGAACTTCACATACCCCTACCCATGGTGCCTTTCCATTTTGTGATTCTCCCTACCGAAAAAGGCAAATGAGGTAATTAGCAACTAAATTTTCTACTCTGCAATACAGAACTGTATTTTACAAAAGGAAAATGGGTGAGAGTTTCCTTTACCTGGCTTCCAAGCGAAGGCAGACCTTGGTGAACAATCCACTGAGCATCCACAACTCCGATTTTTTCATGTGCAGGCTGTTCGTTCAGAAATGAAGTTTAATGGAAGAACAAATAAGAATCCAATAAAGCATACAATACAAGACAAAGTTAGGCTGCTCACATCCACACATCTTCTAAGGAGGAAGTCAAGACCCCATCCATGGATCAGATCATTCTAATAGAAAACCCACAAAATAGAAAATGTCAACAAAATTACACAGGAAGATGAGGTTCTACTGGGAGAAATTAAAAAGAGGGAAGAAAAACCACAACTGAAACCTGTAACATATACCAAACACAACGCCATGCCTCGCGGGAAAATACTGGAGCCATGATCTCAACAAAACTGCATCAAGCAAATGTTGGATATAAGAAGCCTATAACTTCTTTGTTCAAATCAAAAGAAAAACCTACAACTTCTAGAAAAAATCAGACAAAATAGAGGATTGCAATGACAGAAAGAAAAAAAAAAGCAACCCTCAGAGGATATCTTACCCAGAACAGGGAGGCAAATAAGGATCCATGCACCATCCTGGTCTTTCCTCGGTCTCTCTGAAGTGATTCAGTGAAATAATTGACAATTACAGTCGATGTAAATTCGGAACTCAAAGAAAAAACTTAAATCTCAAGTCTTATTACTCTTACTTGTGAACTTCACTTCCATCTCTTCTCCTTGTCATTCGCCAAGTTAAACCTTTACTTGGTTGCAAACCAGGCTGTGAAATTTCTAACCCGTACTTCCTTACGACTTTAATATATCTGAATTGAATTATTTAGGGTGGTTAAGACACGAGATAGAAGTAGAACATAAAGAACGTAATCAATCCAAAGTGTGGCGAACTCACTCTTCTGCATCAAAATGATCCAATCCAAGGTCTTCATCCCAAACAAAAATGTAGTCAAATGGTGCAACAATGTCAGGATGCAAAAATCGTTTGGCATACCACCTTGGCAGAAGTTCAGAAAACTAAATTCAAAATCTAGTTTATACATCATGCAGAACATGAACTAAGTTCCCAAATAAAAACCATAATAAAAGAGTATTGGAAATGATTCCTTACCACTTGGCCTGCTTACGAGCACTGACATGAATAGCTCGCTTTGACCATTCAAATTCATCCCATTCTGATGTCCGCCCATCATAATGAAAGAGAAGTATTACAAAATTATCTGAAAACTGTAGGGAATCATAATTAATCTCTCAAAGACATCGACACACACAAACACAAACACACAACACATATACATGTACAGACCTTTCTGACTGCTCTGTCAATATTGTATCTTTGATTGTAACCAACTGTAAAAGCTACAAGATATTGTGGCTTGGTGGGCAGGTCCTGCAAAGGTTATTTGATCAGTCTTTAACTTTATGTTAAGACTGCTGAAGTATGTCAACGTATAAGCGAACACAGAGCAGCTTCTTTTTCCTATCGTACGGCGTATACTACAAGGGACATACAACTAACTTTTGTGTAATTTTGTAACTTTGCTATAATATAGAGCAGTATCTTAAAACAGCCCAGCCATATTATAAAATTAGGCGTCTTTATGATTTCCATTATGGAATCCCAATTCCTGATAATAGCAAAGGTATAAGACATCAGCATTAAACGACTACTATTAGGCTCTTTTCTAAACTCCATTATGTATTCCAAATTCCTAATAATAGAAAGGGGATAAGACACTAGCATTACACGACTGTTATTGATAAACTAAGACGTGTATGATATATTCGGTGATATTTGAAGAGTTTAAAGTTGAAGTCACATAAACATCATAATTCGCTAGTATACACACCTCACTAGGATTACCCCACAGCCTACGTGCATACAAATCTGATTCAGAAGAGACAATTTTTGGAGGTAGGCTTTCGGCACCTCTAGGATTTGATGGCACCCAAATCTGTGAAAAAAATGGACATGAGATGCAAGTAAATAAGAATATTGGTAGCATTCACATTCAACTGGTTTATACATAAGAATGTTATTCAAGTAGCATTTAAGACTCCATACTAAGCTAGTAATATAAAAACGAGAAGGTCGTATTTAATAAACTGTAAACTATAATGTTCTATTTCTCTGTTGGTTTATGAGATCTATTCTACCTAATCTACTTAACTTTCTGTAAATTAGGTAATATATTTATGTAGGAAATTCAATTTATAGAAAGCAGTCAAGATTCTTAAAAAATGGGAAACATGCTCCATTAGACAATATTCTTGATTTGGAAAGATGCCATAAATCAAATTTAGAAGAATAAGTTAGTTAAAAGATAATTTACATACTCAAGTGCTCACAAGTTCACCCTATCAAATTAGACATCAAATCCGATCTGAAAGCAATATAATATATAAGCTAAAATGGTTTCCCATCAAAATCTTGTCTCTATATCTCAAAAAAATCCATCCAAGAAAAGTATTTAACTGTCAACTGTAATTGATAAACCTCAATTTAGTTGACTGAATTTGGGAATTCAATTAGCCACCAGTTTGATAGATTTTAATTTATTTCACTCCAACGCCACATATTTATCTCATTGGTGTTCATATTTTCCATAAAACTCTTTTAATCAATAACAATATGAGAATTCCACAATACATCAAACAATATTTGATTCACAAAGCATGTCAAGCTCTTCGCATTTGCATTGACAAGGCAAATTACAAAACTTGCTACATGTAAAGGTAAAAATACCCAATGAGCACTTGAATCAACTTCTCATCAGCAAATGTAACCATACATGAACTTATTAAGGTCCCTAATTGCAGCTAATTTACACAATGAGATATGGAATTACCATTGATGTCCCATTCAACACCTGTGTTCGGTTTATGTTTCTAAGACTACTCTTCGCAGAGGGCCGACCATTGAGAAATAACTCCTTGGAGCGGTCTGAGCTTCTTGATCTTCCATTGATATACGCGATACCAACGGTTGGAAGAATATTGGATGGAAGATTTAGCTGCCAAATTAAAAAATAAAATCATATAAAGAGAATCTCAAAAACAGAAACAAAAAACTGAATAAGTATCAGGAACAGTAATAAAGCTTTGTGTGTCCATACTTTAGTTAACGATAGCACTGGAAATGAAATTCCAATGG
This sequence comes from Cyclanthera cordifolia, assembly GCA_037832605.1. Taxonomy (NCBI): domain Eukaryota; kingdom Viridiplantae; phylum Streptophyta; class Magnoliopsida; order Cucurbitales; family Cucurbitaceae; genus Cyclanthera; species Cyclanthera cordifolia. The sequence continues at coordinate 23,353 of JBBMEG010011827.1, forward strand.
AAAAGCCGAATACTACTCCCACAAATGCAGCGACAATAAGCTTCATGGTCAAGACATCATTGGATACTCTACTGACAGGACTACAAAGGGCAAAATCAATTAAAGCTTCATACAACAACATAATTATCTCCAAGAAAAAAGACAGAAATCTAGACCTTCTTGACGGATTGCCCATATTAACATCCAAACCTCAATCCGTAATCCAAATTCACATCAAAATTAACCTGCAAAACAAACAATCGAAATCAAACTATTTAAGTCAACTAAAAAACTGGAAAAGCCGCCCTTTTCCCCCGAAAAACGAAGCAAGTACAGAAATAAACTGGAATTTGCAAACTCGAAAATGTTGCGAGAGAATTCAAACCTTCAGCTCACCGAGAATTTCAAATTTAAGGAAAAAGAAGAAAACGATAATTTCATAGCACAAGTATAGAAAGTTGTTCAACGAGCTGAAAGAGAAACGAATTAAAGAGAAATAAATGAGGTTAGACTAACCGAGACTAAGAAACGCAGATGAAACGGAGCAAGATCTGGAAGAACATAGAGAGAGAAAGAGAGACGTGGAAATCTTGAAACCTCCTAGACACAGTCAACAAAGTCTTGGAAGTTAACTTCGACCATAATTATTCATAAAATTTAATTGATTTTAATGGTTAATTGACTTCGTAAATTACTTTCTTTTACTTGAATACAATATTTCAAGAATTCAGGAATTTAAGATCTTCAACCCTTGTCTCAATTTCTACTTCGAAGTTCAACCAATTGACTTCTTCATCCATACTAGTCGACCCATCCACTCATTATAATTTTACATTTGTTGATGTGAAAATTGGTCTCCGAGGTCAATGGTAAATTTAGATTTTATAGAGAACGACGAGCCTACAAATTAAGAAAGAACTGGACACTAATATGTGGTGAGCTATGTGACTTCCAATGCTTTAATTCAGGGTTTAGAAAAGAGAAAAGTCATAAAAGTATTCTAGTTCAAGATCCATAATAGCTTAATTCAGTGTTTAGAAAAGAGAAAAGAGATAAGAGGGATATGATTTATGTTGGCCTCCAGAATGTTCTTTAGCCCCTCCTTAAGAGCTAGCCCTTCCATCAAACAAGTTGAAGCAGACTTGATGTTCTTTCGAGCGCCAATCAACAAAGGCACAACCCTATCATCACGAACAATCCAACCTAAGCCTCCCGTCCCAGTCCTAGTGTCCCAAGAGCCATCCACATTCAGTTTCCACCTCCCAGCGGGAGGAGGCTTCCAAGCATCCTAAGCACGCTCCTCAACCACCACAGGAACTCTACCACCTGCATCAGAGCCAGAATTAGAACAGAAAGAGTTAATCGCTTCAGTAATCATACCAAAAATCTTTCTATTAAAAGAATCATGACATCCATGGGACAAAGCATTGCGATAGTTCCATAGCTGCCAAATCACGATCATGATTTTTGGATGATCGTGGCACGGGTCTCTGGACATCATTCCCTCCCAAAAGCCTTCCCCGGACTTAACACACCTGAAAAAAGAAAAGAAATCATAAATTGCAGGAAAAAAATGTAACCACACTTTCAATGCCACTTTGCAGTCTTTAATAATATGCAAATTCGTTTCCATACACTTGCCTCATAAGATACAAGCACCATAAATATCCACTCCTCTTTTCAAAATGTTCTCTTTTTTCGGGGAAGCGTTTTTTAACAGGTTCCACGCCCCAATTTTAATTTTACGAGCAATATCAACCTTCCAAAAAGACTTACAAACCTTAGCTTTAACACAAAAATCAAAAGGGGAGGGCAGATCAGCTATAGATAAGTTCATAGCCAGGTGATAAGCACTTTTAACATTAAAGAACTCATTCAAACTTAAGTTCCAGATAATCTCATCTTCCTTAGCCCTCTCACCCAGAGGAGTTCCCAGAATGATTCCCACCTCCTCACTCGAAAAGATAATCTCAATTTTCCCCACATCCCACTTACGATTGCCATCAATAAGATTAGCCGCCTTCATATCCTTCCAAGGAGACTAAGCTGTAAGCGCAAACGGGCAATCGGCTCTACCAAGCCACGGATCTCTGCCAATCACAATCAAATTACTTTTGCCCACCCTCCACCTAAAATCGTGCCGAAAGAGATCTCGACCCCAAAGAACACTACGCCAGCTAAGCGACGGAGATCTCCCAAGTTGTGCACCAAGGAAATCCAAATCTCTAAAGTAGCGACCTTTCAGGACCTTAGCCACAAGACTATCCGGCTCCCGAAGGATTCTCCAACTTTGCTTGGCTAGCAAGGCTTGATTAAACTGACTCAGGCTGCAAAAACCCAAACCACCTCTTTCTTTCTTTGAGCACATTTTTTCCAACTCATCCAATGCGCCTTATTACGCCCATTCTCACTACCCCACCAAAAATTAGCACAAGCTTGGTCCATCTTACCACAAATCTCCTGTGGGATGCGAAAGCAGCTCATAGAGTAAGTGGGGATCGCTTGAGCAACAGCCTTAATAAGAGTTTCCTTGCCCCCTTTAGAAAGAATTTACCTTCCCACCCTTGAAGCCGATTCCTGATGCTGCCTAAGATCTTTTGAAACAAAAGGTTTTTATTCCGCCTTGCTTGAGACAGCATACCCAAATAACTCCCAAAATTACTATTGGCTTTAACCCCCAAAATTTTACTCAACAAAGACCTATCACACCCATCCACGTTTTTGCTAAACATCACCGCAGACTTCTCTAAATTGACCATTTGGCCTGACAGTGACCCATACACCTCAATGATCTTTTTAATGGCCTTGCAATCCAACTCCGAAGCCCTGAAAAAAAAAAAGAAAAAAAAAGCAAACTATCGTCAGCAAAAAACAAATGAGAAATGGAAGGGCAAATTTTGTTAATTTTCAAGCCTTTGAACTCATTAATTCTCTCCCCTCTACGGAGGAGCGCCGAGAAACCTTCAGCGCAAATCAGGAAAAGATACGGGGACAACGGGTCCCCCTGCCTCAGCCCTCTGCCCAAAACAATAGACCCCTGAGGAGACCCATTAATCAAAACTGTAGACCGAACCGACGAAATGCAATTCATAATTTTCCTGATCCAAACTTCATTGAAGCCCAACACTCTCAACATATTGAGGATAAAATTCCAGCTAACTCTATCATAGGCTTTACTCATATCCAATTTAAGCGCCGCACACCCATCTTTGCCTTTTCTTTTTTGGTTAATAGCATGAATACATTCAAAACCGATCATCACATTGTACGAGATAAGCCTTCCCGAAACAAAGACCGATTGACTAGGCAAAATAATTTTATCAAGCAAAGGCTTCATGCGATTAGCCAACATTTTTGCAATAATTTTATAAATTTTATTACATAAACTAATGGGCCTAAAGTCTTTCATCTTAACAGGGCTCTGAACTTTCGGGATGAGAGCAATATACGTATCATTCAGCGGGGAGATATCTGCCCCGTCATTAAGCACCCCTAAGCAAGCACTAGTCACCTCCTCCACCACAATATCCCAATATTTTTTAAATAAAAACGCATTCGCTCCATCAGGACCTGGAGCCTTATCAGAATTAATGCTTTTCAACGCCACTTTTACCTCTTCCATAGTAAACGGAATATTAATTTGAGTATTGCCCTCGTCCGTCAAAATTTTGTCAATTCCTTCCAGTGTTGCGGACATACCCCCCTCAGAAGTAGTCTCCTCCATGACAAATTCAAGAAATAGTTACCACCCACTTTACCAATCCCCACATCACCCTCAACCCAATCGCCCTTGTGATTCTTGATTTTCACGATTCGGTTTCTCTTCTTCCTTTGAGAAGCTTTCTGGTGGAACCACTTGGTATTCCTATCTCCCCACTTCATCCAGTCCGCTCGAGATCTCTACTTCCAGAAAATTTCTTCAATAACAAGAAGCTCACCAATTTGTTTTTCGAGGTCTCTAAACTCATGGATGGGAGCGTTCCCAACCGCTTTGAGGCTGGCCAACATCACCTCCTTTCTATTAATAGCCCCCCGAATCGACCCCCCCCACCTACTTTTGTGCCACTTGACAAGCTTCTTCAAGCTATTTTCGATCTTTTTCGAGACATTAGTAGTACTTTGTAACCCATTTCTTCTCTCAGACCACGATTCACGAGTAATATTCCTGCAATCTTCAAAATTAGCCCAGGCATTCTCAAACCTCATGATTTTTTCTTGCAAAACAACATATTAGCATTAGAAACCCAATTAAAATTAGCAGTTATAGGTCTATGATCAGAAAAATAAAAATTACGATGCTCCACAATAAAATTATCAATTAAAGGAAGAAAAAATGAGGAAATAAAAAACGTGTCTAGACGACCACGGACCGAATCATCCTTTCTCCTGTTTCTGCTCCACGTGTAGGGATCTCTTGAATGCCTAGGATCGATCAACAAGCATTGGTCAACCGCCTCCTGGAACCCCCTAACCGACGAACTATTCCTTACCTCTCCATTAACAGTCTCAGACATACACAGAACTTCGTTGAAATCACCAGCCACCACCCAGGGGAAGTTAGACAGAGAATGGAGGCGCCGAAGCAGATTCCAGGAATCCTTTCTTTTAGCCACCACCGGGTTCCCATAGAAGCCTGTGAACCTCCAAGAATTACTACCTTCCAACACGAACACATCAATATGCCCCAGTGAATAAGAATTCACACGCACATCCCACTCATCCATCCACAGAAGCAGCAAACCACCACTACTACCAACACTTGGAACACAGATGCAATTATCGAATTTAGTATCAACCTTCAACTTTTCAGCCAGCTTATCCCCACCTTTAGATTTCGAAATTTTTGCACCTCATAACGAAGTGCTCGGAATGCTCGGGGATTCTCCAATCCCCGAACATTCCAACTCATGATTTTCATTGCGTCCAGCGGGGCTGCTCCACAACCTCCGCAGATATCCCACTCCATTCTGAAGCGTCAATAATCTTAGCTTTCTTAGATATAATTTTTTCAGCATCATCCTCCAACCCATGCTTCTTACTGTTTTCATACCTCTCCTCTCCATTTCCTGTACCTAAAATCCAGCTTTTTTCTTTAGCTTTCCTTTTCCAATTCCTTCTTTTTTGGTTCTTCAGCAATTGACTCGAGCCCAACAACTCGTCTCTCATCTCCAGGTTGACTGAAAAAATCATTTCATGCTCGATCAAGCCCAAAGCTTCCCCCTTTTGTTTTTGGTTAATAGTCATATTATTCCCCTTATTCTGCTCCTCCTTCTCCTTTAATTTCTGGTTACTAAAATCATTTAGCCCACACCACCTTCCCAAACCTTCTCTATATGTTTCCCAGTCTAGCTCAACATCCAGGCCCAACTGAACTTTCCCTTTATCCAGTCCACTTTCCATCTTATTTGCAGCAGCGTAAATTCCTTGCCCAACGCAGTCAAAACGGCCCACTCTCAACCCATTGACCTCCCCACTGTCCCTCTGGCCCACCTTTCCTTTATTAACTGCAGTACTATCGGTCTCACCCACTGTACCTATTGTACCTGTCAGATTTCGAGCAGCACCTTCCAAGTCTTCCTCCCAATTTCACGAACAAACCGACGATCATTGACCGTTTCATCTTCCTCCTCTGCGACTAACCGATCACCTCCCTCAATTTTGCTGACCATCCACCTCAACGCCCTGATCCCCAATCGCCCCCCCCCCCCCCCCTTAATTCTGTCACTCTCTTCTGTCTGTTCCTCTTCCTCTGTTTCGCCCTTCTCACTTCTCTTTCCCCTCACCTCTCTTTGCGATCTGCATTTTTCCCCTCCGCCATTCGCCATCTCGCCTTTCCCCTTTTTGGTCCGCCTCCCTTCCATGATACCGCTCGTTAAATTTTGGATTACTGCCAGCGAATCGACTCCTTCTTTTATTTACCAAAGGTGTCATGGATTCCAACATAGGCCAAGATGCCTTAATCCACTCACCATACATCAAGTTCCCCTCTTCTTCATTCCTTTTCTCTTTGCAAAATCTTAGGACATGACCTATTTTCTCACAGCCAAAGCACATTTCTGGAAGTCTTTCATAAGAAAAAGAGATCCATTGATCCTCTCTCATTGAGCCAATCTTGATTAACATCCCCATTTTTAAAGGTTTCAATATATCAATCTTTACTTTGATCCTCAATACACTCTCTCTGCACTTCCCTCTATCATCTATATCGACTTCCATGAAGATCCCAACTATATTTCCCAGCAATCTAGCATAATTCTCAGTAAAGCAGAGGGGGGAAATTTTCTGATTTGTATCCAAAAGGAAACATACCTGAACTCTAGCTCCTCTGGTGAAACATCTCCATTTGAATCTTCAAAAATCAGCAGTCCCTTGTCAAACAGCCATGGTCCCCCTTCCACCACTCTGGATTTGCCTTGTCCATTCTTGAAATTGCAGTAGAAGATATTTCGTCCCCAGGTATCTATCTCCACTTCCTTCTCCAGCTCCCAAGCCTTGGCCATTACAGATCTGAAAACCTCTACATTGAACGATCTATTGGTTAGTAGCTTGCAAAATGCTAAGTTTCTTAATTTCTTCTTTGCCAAGTCTAGCTCATTGTCGTCCACCTCTAATCTACAGCTCCTCTCTTCCTCAGCTATCCCTAAACTTCCCAGTTGATCCTGCAAAGCTTCATCCATAGCACTGCACAACCCTAAGTCGCCTTCTTTCAACACTTCAGACCAAGAAAGGGCTAAATACCAGGCTCCCAACGAAGCTTCCAGCCCTAAACCGACCGCAATCGAACCCCCCTACTCAAACTACTCGTAGAGAACTCAGAGAGAACCTTAGCAAAAGTCGGCCCCTTATGTCTACTGTAAGAACCCGACCCAACCTGGGTCGACCTTACCCTACCCAGACATGCAGATTTAAAGCAAAATAGCCCTTAACTCAGGGTCCAGTCATAAATGCCTCATTAAATAACTCAGGAAGAAATATCATTAATAAATAAAACGGGTACCCAGTTTAAAATGAAAATCCCAGTACAGAATTATAATGTCATGCATGAAATCAGTTCTTAAGTTTGTTTTCTTTAAAATGACTCAACGAAAAGAGATTGCTCAAACCCGACATCACTCGCCTCAGGCCCATGGTCTTCCCAGCTCCACCGATCAGCCATCCTGGTAGAGTCCATGCGTACCTGTGGGGCCCACAAAAGGAAACGAGGTGAGTTAAGAAACTCAGTAAGGTCCCCGAACGGGAACGATTTACTCAAACATATAGAACATAAACAGAGGAATTCCGACAAATACTAAACATAATCACGAGAGTCCGTCAGGACCTAAATAAATCAGTCACTAAATGGGTGAAAAGAATGACTCCGGGGCTATCCCGAAGGGACATGCCACTCCAGGGTCTCTCTCTTTAGGCGGTCAATGCACACATCCGGGGCTACCCAATTAGGGCATGCCACTCCCGAGTCTTCTGAGGGTCATCCACACAAATCATGATAACAACGCACGTAAAACAAGCATGACATGGTTCGTTATTAACCAACTACCAAGCAACGATATCCACTAACCTTTAACTATATTAAACTACGCATGTCATTTATTGAATTTTAAGTTCGCAAAAGTGCCAAGAAATCCCCTTACCTTGCTCGAAAAATACCCATTTCCTTTATCGTGCTTCAATTATGCGTCTCGAGTCCGTTTCCCAAGCTTAACTAGGCAAAATAATGTAAACGGTGCAAAACAGTACAAAAAAATGAGAATTTGACCTCGAGACCATCAAAAATGGAGTCGGAACGTCGAAAATACTCAAAAAACACTACCCGAACGTTTTTCCGGCGAGGCGGCGGCGGCGCGTGACCGGAACAGTGACTGGCGGCGGTGGCGCGTGCAACGGCGACGGCGGCACGTGGCAAAGGAGACGGCAGCGCGTGAAGACCACTCGTAGGGGGTAGTGTCTGTTGCTTCGGGTGCACGTGGCAGTCACGGATTCGCTGCTTCTGGCTCGGGCGACAGCTCCTGCAGGTTCGGTGACGGTCAGCTTCGGTGTCGGCTACGTGGCAGG
>JBBMEG010011857.1:0-31374 GCA_037832605.1 Cyclanthera cordifolia
TATATATACTACTTTAGTAAACAATTAATACACAATATCCAATATTCAAAATGTTATAACTTGAGTACAATGTCTATAACTTGAGTATAATGCTATATTAATTCAAAATGTTACACTATAACTAATTGTTATTCGGTAATAAAAATCTACCTATGAAGTCTGCCCATTCGATTTGAACTCCATCCATATCTTCTTGGCTATATGGTTTCGTGGAGTTAAACTAAAACATAAAACAATATTTCGAAATTAGTAAACAAAAGTGTCGCATAATTTATAAACTAAAGTTGTTAATGAAGTAACACAAAAACTTACCAGTTTATTTATGAGGGTGCACGTGTTGGATATCATCTTCGCATGAAAATTTGAACATAATATCCACACACACTATGGATCCCAATTGATGAGGGCACTAGTGACCAAAATTTTAGGCATTGTTAATAATAATTCCACATGACCAAGAATCAAAGAAATCTAGCTATGATTTATTTACGTACCTTCACTAATTTTCATATTAATTTTGTGGGTGTGAACTCATTCGTTGATTGCCACATTCGATAAGAACTATAGAACAAAAGTAAAAACATTAGGATAATAAGCTAATTGAAACAAAAAAACTACCAAAAACTAAAAAACTTATGTATTCATGATATGAGCTAAACTTTCATCGTGCGCCTTCTGATCGAGTGAGTTCATAATATACACGGTCTCATCTTCAGGAATTAGGACTACTAAAATCCAATGGTGCCTAAAATGACATAATGAGGAATTAGGACTACACTAAACAGTACCATCTTCATAGATTACACGCTACGAAGTTTAAAATTTAAATATGCATACCCGGTATTAATGGGAAAGAAGATACGTTGACGGACATCCGTAATCATGTCAAAACGATCAACCAGATTCTTAATTTGCCCTTCTTGATTTTGTTTTCTCATAATCAATGCAAAACTACTACCGTCCACTAGTAAGTAGTTATCAAGAATCTATTGATCGTAAGTAGCCCAAATGTAGCTGAAATAAATTTAGGAAACGTTAATAATAAACCAATGTAACAAAGTTGTTATAATAATTGAAAAGGATATAGTACTTACGCAATGTAATAAAAAATGGGAATGTAGCCGATCTCTTCCATCTCACAATACTGCAAAGTGTCTTCTCTAGCAAGTAAGCAGTTGTAGTGAAATCCAAACATATTCTCGATAAGATCAATTAGCAGCATGTCAGTATCACTCATACTATGTTTAGCATAGTGATAAACCAACTTGATTGTGGTTGGAAGCGCCATGCTTGATTGATGAGATTGTATATCCGACTCAACCTTCTACCTTTGTTTGGAACAGACGGCTATGACAATAAATTTAATCTATTATTAGTAAATTAATAGAGTGGTACAAACTATAAATAAGAAATGTAAAATTAAATAGCTCTTTTGATACGTTGGTTGTCTTAACAATCCATGCACACGGCCATGACACAAAATTGTTGACGGCTTGTCCAAGGTATTGAAGCTCGTCGTTTAAAGGAATTGGAAGGTCAAAATCCTCGTTATTTCCAATTATTAAATCCACTAGGACGCGTGCGTTGTACTTTCCTAATGGAAGATCATGAATCTTAGCAAGTGCCCCGCTTGATTCATACATTGTACCAACGACAACAATGTTGTCAACATTTTCAATAGGAAGTTGACATGCCACACCCTTCAAAGAAATACATAGTTAGAGTAATGAAATTTAAAAAACATACAAGAAATGAAGTTAAATTAAATATGCAACTTACTTCTCCCAAGTCTTTGACAACGGGATGGACAATGTGGGGTCCATCTCTAATGACTTGAGGTGTTTGGAGGATCTCATCTGCTTGCCTTATTGGTTCTTCTACCAGAATCGGGGTATTGATCGTGTGATTATTTCCCCTACAAGGAGAGCAACCAACTTGGTTAACACGTCTTTGATGCTCGGGTGTTCCCGTACTATCATTTGGATGAGTCATTTTGAAAAAAGGATATGGAGATAGAAATTGACCAACGCCCCTAACACGTCCTTTGTGTTCGGTTGTTCCCAAGGCTTCGGTCAAAATATCTGCACCTCGATGTGCATTCCCCAACATATTCTGAAATGAAAATATTATCAATTAATTAAAATTAATCCATCAGAGATTAGAAATGTTAATTGTACTATCAATTAAACATCCTTACAATTCGATTAGAGGCTTCAACCTTGGCTTCATCCACCTGCTCTTTATTCTTTCCCTTTTGACCTTCCATCCATAGTAGTGCACGTGAGGATGGATCGGTTTTAATATTATACCATAAATCCATCAAACAATGAATTAGTAAAGTGAAATAAAATAATCATAACATATAATATATTAAGGTTTAGAATTCTTACTAGCTCATGACCGAGTTGGGCATAACCCTTTCTGGCCATATGGTGAGGATATTTAAGAAGGTTCAGTCTCTCTTTTTGTTCTTCACTATTTTTCTATGTTTAATGAACACATTAGTAATATGTCTCACATTAAAATAATATACAAAATACAAAAGAATTAAGTAGTTACCTTACATTTCTCTAATAATCTAATGTTTACAAAATGATCACATTGTTCTTGTGTGATGTATGAGTATTTTGTAGGCGGGTGGACTAACTTCTCATGGTCCATGTTTATAAACGGCTTGATATAATCTTTGGTGAGATTATATTTAAACGTTCTGAATATCCTCGTCATAGACATCATGATCCTATGTTGGACATAGGATCCCCCTGAAATGACATCTGTTTAAAATAGAATAAAATCGGGTTAGTTATAGTATGTAATACATGATAAAATTTAATTAAGTATTTACCTCTATGCAATCCCAGACATTCCATTTTAATTGATCGGGACAGCCGCTCAAGTATCGTAGGTGAGAGGTATATGTGATCTGACACATACTCCAATATAATTACGGAGTTTCTTCACACTATCTCCGACTTCTTGGCCCATTGAGTTATATTGAATAAACAGCCACTCTCCAGCCATTCTTTCTTGAGCGAGCTCATGCAAGATTGTCACGCCTCTAGTGAACCTGTTTCGAGCAGGTGTGCTCACGGGTGTACCATCATCATGATCGCTATCCGAGCTAGACATGGTGTCAATCTGCACAACAGAGAGAAAATATGTTAATAAAAATAGATAATTGGTTAAATTATATTCAGAATGATTAATATATAAGTGAACGAGTCATCCTCACAATCACCAACCTATTTATTAATCCATGTACCTTCACAATCATTTCTAGTATAGGTGAACAAGTCATCATCAATAATATTAGGCAATGTTTCGATCACCTCGTACCCACAATCTTGGCCGGTATCAACTTCATCATGAACACTTCAACCGTTCTTTGTGGAGGTATCCAAACCACCGATCGACGAGGATCAAGTGGATCTTTTATATAGAAGACTTTCTGCGCTTGAGTGGCTAAAATGAAGGAGTCGGTTTTATGTCCAATGCGATTAAGATTTATAGTTGTGAATCCAATGTCGTCTACATTAATTCCATAATTATTTTCCACTCAATCACATTTGAATAAAACGATTGTAAAATTATGATAATCAAGCTCCCAATTTCTTGAAGTACACCATAAAATGACATTTCTGAAATAAGGAGATTTTTGTCCTTCGAACTAGAAACTTGCAAAGTTTGTGCCGTTATCATAATTCCACTATTCTGCACACTTCTAAGATCATCTCGATTTTTTTGTACGATATTGAATACCATTGACCATATAACTATTATAAGTGGTCACTTCTGAACAAGGTTCATGTGATACTCACCTCAACGTAGATGATATAGAATTGTTCCGAATCCCTAAAGCGAGCCCAACACGATCACGCAACCAAGTACTGAATTTTCTATTATGTTCGTCTTGAAGCCTTTTTTTTTTTTTTTTTAGACCTACTAGGATTAAATTTAGACAACATCTGTTGATCTACAAATGGAAGCACAACGTCTAAGTTATGTAGTACATACAAATGAGCTCCCAATTTATGTTACTGTAGCAAGTCTTCGCCTGAAGTATGATTTTTGTGTGTATATTATTTTATATTTTTTTAGTTTTTGTGTGTATATCATTTTATGTTTTTTTAGTTTTTGTGTGTATATCATTTTATGTTTTTATAGTTTTAATGTCATTTTTATGTTGTGGGTTTTATGTGATGGTGTTATTTGGTTTGATTTTATTTTTATGTTATTTAGTTTGAATATATTAGTTTTATGTTCGTATAATTGAATATGTACAACTTTTAGTTACATAGTCTTTCTTTTTGTTGGTTTTGTAGAAACTCGCTCAAGGGATGAAGCCATAAACAAACATCAAGAGTTACCATTTACTTGTAATTTTTGTTGTAAAAAACGTTATGAATATTTATAACTTTTGATATGAATCTGGGATATAATGTTTTAAAAAAATATGATAAATACTTTAGATGATACTTTCTGCAATCATTTTATCGCACATTATCTATTCTTTATAACGACACTTCTTTAGAAGTATCATAAAACACTTTCAATGATACTTTTTTGTAATCATTGTATTAATGACACTTCTCTGAAAATGTCAATGAAACTTTTTAGATGAAAATTTTATGCAATCATTGTTTTAATGACACTTCTTAAGAAATGTCAATATAACTCTTTAAATAATACTGTTTGGCAATCATCGAAACATTTTTAGATGATGTTTTTCAGCTATAATCATAAATACAATATTCATGGCATATAAATGTTATCATTCTAAATTTACGTTGACATATCTTTGTTATCAATGAAGTGCATAAATAGCTTCATGCAATACAATTTTTTTCATGTTCATACTTGTAATTGTACATTTTTTCTCATACAGATAATTGCACATATGAACATTAAAATCAAATGTTCTCCAAATCATATTTAATATAAGAGTTTTTCCACAACATCCATTTGTAAAGCAACTACTTATAAAGAAGATAATAGTTGATACGTTTGTTTATAAATATAGTTGAAGGAAAAAGTATTGTTCAAGAGTCATTATTGCTCTTCTAACATATAAAATATATACAAAGAATATTCATTATTACATAAAGACTAGGTCGTGACTTCTTAAGAGTTGTTAACAAGTGTAAATTATTTACTTTGTAAAGTGTAAACATGTACGAACATTTTAAGTCACATATGAAGTTTTGTTTGTTGAAAAATGAAAGTATAGTTGTCGAAGAACATTTAAGTAAGAGGGCTAAAAAATGGTTGCAAATAGACACATGTGTCATGAAAACATATAAATTGGCAATGTTTTGGTGTCGAATTGCACCAATATTGACTACAAATATTTGTCATTAATACAAGATATAAAATCTAAATAAAGAGTTATCAAAGATGAATTATTACAAAATAATAATATAAAATGATTGAAAATGACACTTTCCATATATTGATGATTATAAATAATATCATAGAATCATTGCTACAAAAGAGGAAATAGGTGACGGTCTATCCAATTTTTTTTAAAAAAACACGATATATCACTTTTGGTGTCGGACATTTGGTGTTAGTCTGGACAATTGGTGTCTGTCAGACTGACACCAAAAGAACTCACACCAAACCTGCCCAAAAGATATATGGTGTCGGTCAGACCGATACCAAAATACACATACATCACATAAGAACAGTGGGATCATTTTTAAATATTCGATTATCAAAGAAATTTAAGGTAACTACTTAATTCTTTTGTATTTTGTATATTATTTTAATGTTTAGCATATTACAATGTGTTAAATAAACACAGAAAAATAGTGAATAGCAAAAAGAGAGACGAAATCTTCTTAAATATCCTCACCATATGGCCAGAAAGAGTTATGTCCAACTCAGTCATGAGCTAGTAAGATTTCTAAACCTTAATATATATTATATGTTATGATTATTTTATTCTACTTTACTAATTCATTGTTTGGTGGATTTATGGTCTAAATATTAAATCTGACTCATCCTCACGTGCACTATTATGGATGGAAGGGTGAAAGGGAAAGAATAAAGTGCATGTCGATGAAGCCACGATTGAAGCCTCCAATGGAATTGTAAGGATGTTTAATTGATAGTACAGTTAACACTTCAAATCTCTGATGGATTAATTTTAATTAATTGATAATATTTTCATTTCAGAATAAGTTAGAAAATGCACATCGAGGTGCAGATATTTTAACAAAGCCTTGGGAACACCCGCGCATCGAGGACGTGTTAGGGTCGTTGGTCAATTTCTATTTCCATCTGGTTTTTTCAAAATGACTCGTCCAAATGATAGTACGAGAACACCCGAGCATCGATGACGTCTTAGCCAAGTTGGTTGCTCTCCTTGTATGAGAAGTAATCACGATTAATCACCCTCATTTCTGGAAGAACCAATGAGGCAAGCAGATGAGATCTTTCAAACGCCTCAAGTCATTAGAGATCAACCATGCATTGTTCATCTTGTTATCGAAGACTTAGGAGAAGTAAGTTGCATATTATTAATTTTATTTTATTTCTTATATTATCAAATTAATATCGGTATTACTTTAACTATGCGTTTCTTTGAAGGGTGTGGTATGTCAACTTGCCATTAAAAATGTTGACAACATTGTTGTCATTGGCATAATATATGAATCGAGCGACGCACCTGCTAAGATTCATGGTTTTCCACTAGGAAAGTACAACGCCCGTGTTCTAATGGATTTAACAATTGGAAATAACGAGGATTTGGACCTTCTAATTCCTCTAAACAACGAACTTCAATACCTTGGACAAGCAGCCAACACTTTTGTGTCATGGCCACATGCATGGATTATTAAGACAACCAATGTATCAAAAGAGGTATTTAATTTTACATTTCATTTTTATAGTATGTACCACACTATTAGTTTACTAATAATAGATTAAATTTATTGTCATAGTCGTCACTTCCATACAAAGGTAAGAAGGTTGTGTCAGGTACATAATCTCATCAATCAGGCATGACGCTTCCAACCACAATCAATTTGGTTTATAACTTTGCCAAACATAATATGAGTGATAGTAACATGCTACAAATAGATCTTACTGAGAATATGTTTAGATTTCACAACAACTACTTCCTTGTCAGAGAAGACATTTTGCAGTATTGTGAGATGGAAGAAATTGGCTACACTGTCATTATTTGTTACATTGCG
Organism: Cyclanthera cordifolia; assembly: GCA_037832605.1. Taxonomy (NCBI): domain Eukaryota; kingdom Viridiplantae; phylum Streptophyta; class Magnoliopsida; order Cucurbitales; family Cucurbitaceae; genus Cyclanthera; species Cyclanthera cordifolia. The sequence goes on from JBBMEG010011857.1 coordinate 7,200, forward strand.
TAAATACTATATCATTTTCAATTATTATACCAACTTTGTTACATTGGTTTGTGTTATTAAAGTTTCCTAAATCTATTTAAGCTACATTTAGGCTACTTACGATCAGCAGATTCTTGATAACTACTTACTAGTAGACGGTAGTAGTTTTGCATCGATTTTGGGAAATCAAAATCAAGAAGAGCAAATTAAGAATATTGCTGATCGTTTTGACATGATTACGGATGTCCGTCAATATGTCTTTTTTCCCTTTAATACCGGGTATGAATTTTTATATTTTATACTTCGTAACGTGTAATATATAAAGATGGTACTGTTTAGTAGTCCTAATTCCTCGTTATGCCGTTTTAGGCACCATTGGATTTTAGTAGTCCTAATTCTTGAAGATGTGGCTGTTTATATTATGAACTCACTCGATCAGAAGGCGCCCGATGAGAGTTTAGCTCATATCGTAAATACATAAGTTTTTTTTTTTGTAGCTTTTTTGTTTCAATTAGCTTATTATCCTAATGTTTTCACTTTTGTTCTATAGTTTTTATCGATTGTGGCAGTCAAAGAATGAGTTTAGATCCACAAAATTAGCATGGAAATCAGTGAAGGTATGTAAATAAATCATAGATTTCTTCGATTCTTGTCATGTAGAATTATTATATTAATGATAAAATTTTGTTCACTAGTCTTCTCATCAATTGGGGTTAATAGTGTGTGGATATTATGTCCAATTGTTCATGTGAAAGATGATATCCAATACGCGTACCTCCATAAATAAATTGTAAGTTTTTGTTTTACTTCATTAACAATTTTAGTTTATATATTATGCAAAACTTTTTGTTTACTTATTTCCAAATATTGTTTTATGCTTTAGTTTAACTCCACGAAACCATACAGTCAAGATGATATGGATGGAGTATGAATCGAATGTGCAGACTTCATAGGTATATTTTGATTACCAAACAAAAATTAGTTTATGTATAGCATTTTGGATATTGTTTATATACTCTATGGAAATATATTCATGTGTATTTTGATTATACTCAAAAGAATATATTGTGTATTGTTTACTACTCTATATATCTATTCTGTAAAACTTTTTGGTGAGACAAAGTCTCTTATATTGTGGATTTTGATTAGTAGTCTCTATATATATCATTTATGGAGTTTACAGGATTAACAGATTTTTTGGTAATCTTAAAGATACGTCGTTATGCTGCCGAAATTTCAGTTAATTTAACAAATGTAAAGTTATACTATGTTCGTAAAAATGAGTTCAGAGATGAATATTAGGTTAAACGTTCTGCTGATGTGTTCGTAAAGATGAATTTTGGTGGTTTGACATTTTCAATGCATTGTTTCTTATTATATTTGCCTTGAAATAGACAAATCATCACTTAGCTTCTTCTTTTTTATACAAGTTTTGAGACTTTTAATGTCGGTCACAAATGGTGACCCATAAAAGATATTATAATAAAGGCAAGTTTAAATGAAAATGGTGACCCACATGGTGACCCATAAAAATCTATTTTTTTTAATTAAAAAAGATATTTTTTAATGTCGGGCGCAAAAACCGACATCAGATGTCTTCCAAACCAACACGAAAAAGCGACACCAAAGGCTTTTAGTGTCGGTCAAGACCGTCGCTCTAAATCAACACCAAAAAGCGACACCAAAGACTTTTTGTGTCGGTCAGGACCGACACCAAAAAGAAATGGTGACGTTTTTTGAGCGACACGAAAGGCCTTTAGTGTCAGTCGAGACCGACACCATATAGCATGTGTCACTCCAAACCAACACCAATGAGCGACACTAGAGACTTTTGGTGTCGGTCTTGACCGACACCAATACTCGGTCATGACCGACACTAAAAGCCTTTGGTATCGGTCATCTTGCATGACACCAAAGTCTTTTGGTGTCTGTTTCTACCCGTCACTAAATGTGTCCGTCACTAAATATCTTTAATGTCACCTGTATTGATGATGGTCGTTTGTCCGACACCAAATATGAAAGATGTCGGCATATGACCGATACTAAAACTTCGATTTCTACTATTGAATGATCGACAATGACACTTTGCATAGTGTTGCTAATAATTGATCAATGACTAATTATATGTATCACCATATAGTTTTATAAAAAGTCAACTGTGACACGTTCCATATGATCATATTTTATCATGATAGAACATTTTAAAACATGTTATACTATGACATTTAGAGACATGTAAAGGCATTATGACTGTCAATTATAATCATTATATGTAGTTTTTTTTAGTATTTGTAGTTTATAAACACATTTAATTGTTAATAAATTTATTGATGGTAAATATATATAAAAGCTCACTAAATCATAACATTTCGCTAAAGGAATAAGATGATACAAAATTAAACCAAAGTTTAAGAATTAAAAGGTTACTTTGAAGAAAGTTCATGTTTTTTTATTACCTTAGTTTACCATGAGACAAACATTTGTCGCATAACTTGCCCGGTAAGTGATTAAAGATAAAACAACTTGACAAAGTAAAAAGATACGATCTATAAAATGACAACTTTGGTGAGGATTTTCTAAAAATAGAATAATGTTGGCCCATAGTAATAATTTCTAAAGATGAAATTAGGAACAGTAAGTAAAATGAATTTGAAAATGAAAAGCATGTGAAATTCACGAAGGTCCCTTTTATAGAGATCACATGGTGTGAGTGATGGGAATGAGAATTAATGGAGGTTGGTAAGGTAGCTGGGACTATTTACATGAAAGAGATGAAGATAAAGTTCAATTCTATGATGGTGTGCATTTTGGTTGGAGTCACTTTGCAAGTAAGTTACGTAATTATCCTTGTAGATTACACTTTCGTACCATAATAATTATAGCGGTATCGTCTTCAATGAATGACTTTGTCGGTAAAGATTTGAGATCTTCAACATATGTTTTCTTGAGGTTCTACAAATGACGCTTTCATAAAGTAAGAGTTCACAACTCACTCAGAATTAAGATCATAGGAGCATGTGATCATCCTATTGAAATACTTGATTGATGTCTATAACATAAACACTAGACAGAGCATAGTATATATTTCTAGTCTATTTTTATGGAAAAACTTTTTTTGTATAGGTACCCAAGCTAACATGTTTGCAATCATTAAAAATCAAATCGTATCAACAACCTCACCAAGACTTAGATGCCCATCCTTATTTCATATAGTGTAAATGGGTTTAGTTTACTCACTTTGAATTAGATCCAATTGTATGGTCTCATATACTTTTTCAAGTGGTTCATATTAAAAATTTTGGATTTATTGTCATTAATCCAATTTATGCGATAGGGCTGGATGATGTTTATAATATAAATGTGCAATTAATGAAAATAATAACTTTTATTAATCACTAAAAAATACATTAATATCATATATTAAATGTTTGTTATTTAAATTATAAACTACTAGGTCTTTAAAGCATAGTCACTAACACATGCAAGATTCATATCACAACAAGAACAACCAGGACATCCAAACACCCCAAGACATGTCATGATAGCAACACATACTCAAGCATAAAACCCAATAATTCAACATACAAACAAGCATGCATAACGGTGTACTCTCGATGCTCGTCTTTACCGAGTGAATATTACAGAATGCACCTAACAACTTCTCATGGAACATTCTAAGACCCCTAAACAAGCAACACTAGAAAAAAAAACAAACACAAAAAATAGTCATCAAAACACCATACAAACTCCAAAAGCTGACTCGTGAAAGTGAAATTACTCGTGTAGGCTAAAGTCAAAAAATCGAGTCACAAACGAGGTGACGATGTGTGAAGAATTGGCGATGGCACATGAAGAAGCGAAAGAAATCAGAACGATGTCACGCAGTCAATGACTCAATCAGTGGCTCCAAGGAGACGAAGCAAACGGCAAACCGCAGGCGAACTCGTGGTGAATGGAGACAAACTACATGCAGTTGCGTGCAGGCGCATGGACAGCTGTTTGGCGGACTCGTGGCAAACAGGTAATAGGCATGAAACTACAACTATAGGAATCGATGAACAACAATGAAATGAAGCAACCTGCAAATAGTGGCTCGCAATTGACGAAGGAAACAAATGTGGACTCTGAAGCGATCGCTGCCGAACGCGTGGCAGACAAGGATCAGATGAGACCGCAGTGCTCACTAGCAAGCGACGCATGGCAAAGGTTGTATGGATGGCATGAAATCTCACGTTGACAACGACAGAGACGACTCCCAAGTTCTTGGAATGGTGCGAAAAATAGTAGAAATGAATGGTTGGATGTGTGGATTTTTGTTGGACTTAATGATTGGCTAATAAAGATGGCTTTTTTTCCTTTTCCCTTTTATATACTAGGTTTGACGGTGAAACTACCAAACTACCCCTAATCTGAAAATTACCAATTCAAACCTCAATTTGTCATTATCTACAAAAATGCTCCAAGAAGATAAAATGATCAAAATACCCATAGAGTCGAAACCGACAAAAAACGTACCAAACTTAAAATAATTGTAAAATAAGGGGCACCAGAAGATATGATCCTGATTATATCTTCTCATTATATCTTCTCATTGTGAAGGCTTCCAAGTAGAACCTCTATTAGCCTTCTTTATCTACCAACTTATTTTTTTTTAGTTATGTTTTATCCACTCATCAAGAAATGAAAAGAGAAGGGAGTAGAGAGCTTTAAGAGTTCAAAGAGATGAGAAGTCTAAGGAACAAACCCTTTCCAAGCCCTTTTTTTTTTTTTTTCTTCTTTTGAGAATAGATAGTTACACTATATTCGAGGTGATCACACCCGTCCCTAGACCTTTTCAAGCTGAAATCGTAAGGTGACTGATTTTTTAATACTAAAAAATTAATAAATATATCGATAAAGTTTTTATTTGAAATTTAAGAATTAATATAAAAAATAATAATTTTAATTATACATTTCATTTTGAAAAGAAAACTTATCTTGTTGGATATAAATTATTAATGTAAATAAAGCAATTATTTGTAATAAATTATTAAAAAAATTTATAGTCAATATTCATTATAATACTAAATAAATAGATTTTTTTTTAAAAAAAATTAGATAAATAAACACAGATTAAAAAAAGAAAAGTTGGCCCGTTTACAAAAATGGAGCCCAATCACACGCTTCAATTAACACACTTATTTGGAACTAAACTTTAAAATTTATAAACTTAGATAATCATTTAATTTATTATTTTTAGTTTTTGAAAATGAAACATAGTAATATTTCCAAAGATTAATGAAATGAAACTCATAAATATGAGAAAATAAGCATGAAAAATTCTATCAAATATAATTTGAATAGTAAAAAAGGAAGTGACATAGAAGATGAAAAATATGATAACATAATGAAGTATCGTGTCGTGGTGGTTCATACGTTAGTGTATGGGTACAACAGATTTACAGGTTACTCGAATTTTCTTGTGATGATTTGTATATGCGAAATGCAGCAATGCACATTGTGGCATTTCCTACAGCCGTCAGTATTGCTTGTAAGGCCACCAAAACCTGCACCCAACAACATCAACTCCTATCTCATTATATATATCCTTTTCCTTTTAAAACTGCACCTCTTTTATAAATCTTTTATATTTGTGAATGTCCGGACCAGCTTATGCACAGCTTGATTATTCTCACAAGACCCACCACTTAAACCTACAATATTCAAAAGTTAAGAAAACTCGTAGAGAGTTAATTCCTAAGTAGGTGGCCTCGAGAGTTCATTCTATACACTGCCAATGATATACATGGCAAGGCTTCATTGTTTCTTTGAAGCTTGTTGAAAATATTGAACAAATCAGCCATACACAGCCACCAATGAATAATTTCAAGTATAATAAGATCTGAATCCTATCAACCTAAACCAAGAGAGAGTTGGAAAGGAGAGGTGGATGTACTTTTTACAGTAAGGTTGCTCTTGTTCTTTCCGAACTGCGCCTACAGAATCACAAAACACAGGGACACTAGTTTGTAGCATAATCTAGCCCATAGCCATGAAACTAGTTTCCTCATTAATAAATCTACAAAGAAAAGCTTTTAAAACCATATGCACCATGAAGAAATTCATAATTTAAGGGCAATCATACCAGCTCCGATACTTGACTGAAAGTGAAACTGGAATGAAGGAACGCAAGTATAGTAGTAAAACAAAAAGAAAATGCTCAGTTAACAAATTTACAGGATATAAGCGGGACCTTGGACTCGTTACTCAAAACAGAACAGGCAGTAGAGTTGATTCTCCTTAAGATCTAAAAGATCGAAGTTAGAATAAAAATTCTAACATGATGATGGAATAATGTGATAGGCCCTTGATTAGGAACATCTATACAAGGAAGAAAGGTAGAGGGGGAGAGTAGACTCGGCTGGTGAAAGAGTATGCAAGGAAAAGAAGCTTTACTAGGGGTGGAGTACATATTTGTGTACAGTATAAATACACATGGAGGAAGGGAGGCATCCTTGGGCTATTTAGTAAAGAGAACCCAATTTGGAACTATTCGGAGCACTCGAATTCTCCATTGGCCTTTGTATTACTGTCTATTATCAATAACAGAGCAGTGCTCATATGAATCAGTTAGGAGATTGCAGTAGAAATTTAGAAGTGGTAAACGAAGACTTGAACTTATATTGAACTTTATAGAAACAAAGATTTCTAATCGATGTTTTGTTTCAGGTATTTGAAGCGATTAATCAGCTATACAGACATGGCTCAAGTTCCCCATAGTGGGAATAATTGAAAGAATCAAATATATGAATGACAGAAACCTATTTTAGGTAGTGGTATCTCTTCAATAGCTTAAGAACTTAAACAAATCATCATGATCAAGAACTACATGAAATTTCGTAGACATTATTAAGAATATGAGCATTATGTCCACTAAAATCTTGCGAAAACAGACACAAATTGTACCTCGAGAGACTGGGAGTTGTAGAAAAAATGCCATGTGCAAGCGCAAAAAGCTCCACCTAACAATGGTACCTGCTCAAGTTAAGAATATGATTAAGAAGGAAGAAACCAATGTCAGTTATCTATACAAAGTGGTTGAGTTGAGCAGTACAAAGGAAATCTAAGAGCTTTGGTAACTTTGAAAACCGACCTGGCCAAATTATGACTTTGTTGGAAACAGCCAATTACTTCAATATGTTTGGTTTGGTAACACAACAGTTTATTTAGGATCGCCTAATCATTAATTTCCTCTCCTTCTGACCAAAGAGAGATTAAAGAAATAATAATTGAAGAAGCAATTATTTTGAATGTTTAGAAATGATAAATTATTTTGAGTGAATTTAAATAAGAAATTATAATAATAACTAATTTGAAAGAAATGGTTCGAAGAGTGATTATAAATTAACAATTATAATAACTACTTAAAATCATGAAATAAACATCCAATAGAGAATTCGATTATAAATTTACGTGAATATAATATAAATAAGGGAGTGGGTTCTTTAAAAGTCAAAGAAAAAGTAACTGATAGATAATAAAGCAACAATAGAGAAAGAAAAAGGGGTTACCATTCCCCAAGAAAGTCCTTTCCAAGACTCATTGCCAGATTTGTCTCCATATTGCCACACCAAAGCCATGGCTGTAATCCTTAAAACACAAGACTTGTGAACAACATATTACACACCAAGCTAGCCACCACCAGACCAGCATAAGAATTGTTCCTTTTTTTTTCAGTAATTTCTTATTTATTAAATGGGCTAAACCCAGAGTTTATTTCCACTACAAATAATGAAAGAGCGTAAAAGAAAACACAGTTGATGAAATGAGTAGAAAACAGGGGAAGATTCAGAAAGGCTCACCATTCAACGACGCTGGAAACATGTATGGCCCAAGTGGGCAAGGACAGAGCATTTTGGGGCTCGTTAAGCTGCAGCAATGGCGTGGCAGCAGATGCCGATTCAGGCCCCAGAAGGGCTAGAGTGAAGCCCGCGCCAATCAAACCCGCCATGGTTTTGGAGTCCAAAGCCAGACCGCCGCGAGTTAGCCCGGGGAATCGAACACCGGTAAGAGATTGAGAAGAAGCGGGAAAATCTCTGGACCTCAGCAGCGAGGAAGAAGAAGAAGAAGAAGAAATGGGGAATTTGGGATTGGGTAAGGAATACAGCAATGTGGAGGTGACTGTGAGTGACATGATTTGGGGTTTTGTAGAAACCAAATTGAAGATTGCCCTAATTGGTTTCACAGTCGCTTCTGTTTATTTTCGGTAGAGAAGATAACAATTGAATTTGTGGACGAAATTTCGCTCCAATCTTTCAAGTTATTAGAAAGGCACATCACCACCTCGACTCTACTCTCTCCCTATCATCAACGATGATGACTCAGACAAGAAGTCATTTCTACATCCATTCACCATTATAACAAATTCTTCATCCCTCTAATTTATCGTTTTCTCATTCCTCACTGTGTATACAAGGAGCGTTGCCCTCCTCAAGTATTTCTAAATATAACACACACTTCAATCTCTCCCTCTCTTTACATTTCGGTTGTTGGGTGTTTGTTTTTTAGTAAAACACCCTTCAAATGCGTAGGAAACCTACATTTTGACTATGCCCTACATTACATGCTACATAAATTTATTATATAACTAAAAATATTAAAAGGCAGGTAAATTTGTGTCATAGTTAATGTGTTTAGAAGCTATAGGATAGAGAGATACCTTACTAGAGAATTACCATTTCATAACAACTCCTGCTAGATGTGGCCATGGTTAGTATCCGTGTTAACAATTGTGCCCTATATGTATAGTAATTTATAATTAAAAAATAAAGCATTTAATGTTAGATATTTAATGTGATATTTTGATTCTTAATAAATGTTATTATTTTCATTAATTACGCATTTGATATACAAACATCATTCAGTTATATCGCATTAATGGGATTAAAGAAGATTCACCCATGGTTATTCGGATGAATACTTCAACAAGTCTGTGCGAAATACAAGTGAATCTAGTGCCAAGTTAAATAACCTAAAACGTCTACACTGTTATGGACTAAGGCATGATGTCTAAATCCTGGTGACATTGTTGGTATCGTCAATTTTGCAAAACTTGCAAACGACCTGATCATGTTTGTTCAGGTACAGACATGTAAGTGACGATGCATATGCAAAAAGAATTTTTTGCATAAGACGGAACGTTTTGTGATCGTTTAGTAATTCAATTTTAGACTCAAATCAATTACTTCACTAAAGATGATCGTATGCCGATGTGATCTTAATCCTAAGTGTTTGCTAATGGTTTTGTGGAGCATTTATTAGCCAGTTTTTATTCAAACACTCGAAACGAGTGTTTGTGTTAGACTAATGGGCGCCACGTGACGCGGTAGGCGTTTTTTTTTTTTGTAATTTTGATTTTTCAACCCTTTTTACCATTACTTTTTTATGAATATATTTTATGTGTGTATATATTTTCTTTTTATTCTCTCCTCTATCTTATATCATATTTTAGAAATAAATCTTTTGATTTAAAACTTTATTTTTTTTATTTTAAATTAACTGTAATTTATAAGTAATTTCGTATTTTAAAAACGTGTTTTATTAAATTAAATTTCATGATAATTTAATAATCTATTTCATATACGATGGTAATTTTATAATCAATTTTATTAATTTAAATAAACAAATGATTATAGAATAATTTAAGTTTTTCTTTTTCTTTTTAAAATAGGTTTTAATTAAAAAAAATGTTTTACAATTTTTAATTAATAATCATTTCATAATTCACATTTATAAATATATTTCGTAAGATTGAATTAACGTTAATTTCATATTTTTATTTTTGATTATCTAAATTTTTTTTAAAATAATTATTAATTTGAATAAAAAGACAATATTACAAAAAAAAAAAAAAAAAAAAAAAAATTGAATTTGAATTTGAATGGTTTTTCTTCAAAATAATTTTTTCATTTTTCATAACTTTTTTCTTATAAATTTGAATTTTATTATTTTAGTATATATAATTGTAACTTCATTCTCATTCATATAATATCATATTTTGGAAAATAAATTTTAAATTAAAAAATATTTTGTAACTTTTAACTAATGATAATTGCATAATGTAATTTACATTTTGTAAATATATTTTGTAATGTTAAATTAACGTTAACTTCATAATTAAGTTCGTATTTTAAAAATATGTTTAATTAAACTCGAACGAAAGTAATACATATTTTTATTTTCAATTATTTTAAAATATTTATTAATTCATATTGTCTTTTATTTCCTTTCTTTAACAAGAAATGCAAAAAAATATTTATAAATTAATAATAATTTTAAATTTGAAATAACCAAAAAAAAAATTTAATTAAATATATTCATAAATGTCATATCATATCAAAAACAACAAGACTTTTCATAACTCCTCCAGCACTCTTCATCCAAAAAAAAAAAAAAATTAATAACACATCTTTCTGAACACTCCACCAAAACCTTCAAACAAATGAGCTATTACTAAACACTCAAAATAACTCCTCCATAAAATCTCACACAAACACCCCCTAAGTGGGTTGTAAACTTTTGCTTTATGAAACATCTTTTGATGTGTATGAGTGAGACCAACCAAACAGTGAGGAGTAAATAAGTCTCCCACGTTAGGGAATGCCGTATTGAGTGGTTAGGAACGTGATAACTCTCAGATATGAGAGTTATTTGTTAACCTCAAAGGTGTTTTTAGACAAAACGATGTCATGATATAGAAGATGTTTTATGAATTAATTGTTAAAGCATCATGTTTTATATGCATTTTGAGTAGCAATTTATTTATCAAAGATGATTTTTGAACGCTTTATTAATTTTGGTGTATGAATATGTGATTGTTCATATTTCTAATCAGCTAAATTTGGAATTATTCCATGCTTTAGCAGATACTTTAGAGGTTTCAAGCTTATGAATACTAATATGTTGAGCTGGAGTAGTACATCAGGAAAAGGGGGATAAGTTCAATTAAAGAAAGACGATTATTTAAGAGCACGTTTCACTGAATATGTGTCAAGATCAGATGAGTGTCGTGATTCCCGAGGTGAACTAGAGCAATCCCAGCCGTTTGAAACCAATTTTATATATTGATGAAATGCTAAAGCATTGAGAGCAGAATTTTTAGTTACATTCATTTTCCCTAAATTTTTAGTTTAGAAGTTGAGAGCATTTTTAGAGTTTTAGCGTTAGCGATTGGAAGTGGAAGAATGAGTTAGATCGGGAACTGATGTTTTTTCACTCTTCGATCCATTCTTTTTCTTCCTAATCATTTCTTTTACTTTTGTTTGATGTTTTTCGAATTCTGTACATTGTGATTTCGATTTTGTTTTGTAACTTGATTGCGATTCTGTTTTGTAACAATTTATCGAATGATCCTTGTGTTCTGTTTGTTTAAGTGAAGGTTCAATTTGATTCTGAATTTTTTTTTTATTATCAGTTCACGATTGCGTGTTCTTCTGTTTTTAGTTTGAGGATGAATTATGTTGTTAGTGATGAATTGGTGATATCTATGTCGATGATGAACTAAATCTATTTCGGTAGGATTAGCTAGGTTTATGTGATTTTGGATTGCGATAGCATTATTCAACCGGAGGATGTTGAATTATCATGCATTGTTGTAGTAAATTTAAATATATTTCGTTTGACTAACCATTTGTATTTGACTTGTTGATTACTTCGAGAGAAGGATTAGCGAGTAAAACTACAATGCATTCATTAGATTAGTGATATTTCTCTCACTATTTGACGAGGAGTCAGAGATGACCTTTGTACTAATGTTGTTGACTTGATTTGTAACAGCCCGGTCTTCCGCCCTCTTGTTTCGTGGTTAGTTTTAGTCTTTTTGGGCTTATCCGGAATCCCGGTGATTCTTTTATATTTTTATATTTTTATTTTAGGTAAAATTTAATTATTAAAACATGTGTCTGGAGGTGCGAAGTCAGAATTTAAAAGCTGGGGGTAAAAAGGTCATTTTTGACCTTAGGGGCATTTTGGTAATTTTGGCCTTAGGGGAATTTTCGTAAATTCCCCCTTCTTTTTCCAGCAGCTATAAAAGGCCAAAGTTGAACTTTTAGGTCATAATTTAAAATTGATTGCCGCCGCTATAATCCGAGCAACCACCTGTCGTCCGCCGCGTGTTGAAAGGGGAGAGGGCGCCGCCGTCGTCCAGTCGTCCATTGTTCACCATGCTCTCGCCGCCATCCAGTTCGCCAACCTCCTCACGCCGCGTGTCGCTAGCGCAGAGGACGTCGTTGGCGCCCAGACGGCCAGCAGGGGAGCGCTACGCGTCGCAACACCCGTCGCTGCCCAGACCTGCCAACGCTTGCTCGCCACGCGTCGCCAAGGGAAGGGGCGTCGCCACCGTTCAGCCGACCAACCAGCAGCGCCGCCCGCATAGCCAACGCACTGTCACCACGCGTCAAGCACTGCCACCGCCGTCGAGCTCGTCGTTCGCCTATCGCCACGCGTCGCCCGAGCAGAGGGTATCGTCGTTGTGCGCCAACTTCAGATTGGTGGAGTTGTCCCGAGCCTGCCAGCCACTCTGAACCTGCCGCGAGCCCAGAACGCGTGTGTTCTTCACGCACCGGGGAGCAATTCCCCACGCGCCGCCATCACCTCGTAGAAAAATTGTTGGGTAGTGTTTTTTGGATATTTTCATCGTTCTGAGTCCGGTTTTGATGGTTTCAAGACAAAATTCTTACTGTTTTACCCTGTTTGACCAATTAAGCTTGGAAAATGACGTCGGGACATGTAATTCGGGTAATTTAAAGGATTAGAGATCTTCGGCTAGGTAGGGGAAATTTATGCAAGCCCTACTATGAATTAATCTCGCTTGTAGAATAAGTTTAGATGAAATTAGATGTGTTGAGTGCTTACTTACTAATTATTCATGCAAATTGTGGATTTTCATTATTTACCTCGTTACGAGTATATTACGTGATAGTTGTGCATGTGTTTGATAGAATCCTGAGCAGGTGACCTAAAAGAAGGTCTGATAGTGCATTTCCCATGAGGGTAGTCGTGTATGTGTACGATTGATCGTGTGGGACTCGGGAGTGGCATGTCCCTTCGGGATAGCCCCGAAGTGGCCTTCTTCACCACCTAGTAACCGTCCAGCATCGTCAGGTCCTACGGGACTCTTATTTTCTGTTGTTTATCTGTTCGTAGATCCATATATACTTGTGTTTACTGTTATATTGTGTTAATCCTGATAGGGGATCCTTACTGAGTTTCATCACTCACCCCGTTTCTTTTCTGTGGATTCCACAGGTACGCATGGGCTCTACCAGGATGGCTGATCGGGATTGCTGGAAAGACCATGGACTCGGGTCGTGTGGTGTCAAGTTAGGGCATTTCTTTTGGTTTCATGTCTATCTGATTGAACTTATTGCGAATTAGATTGCTTGTGAGACGTTTTCTTAGTTTTCCTTGTTTACAAATGTTTGACAACCGAGTACCCGATTTACATGTTTTAAATGAGCTTGATGGATTATTAACTGAAGCATTTATTACTCTAATTTCTGTTCTTTAAGGATTATTTTAAATCATGCATGTTTAAGTAGTCTAGGGTGACCCTAGTCTGGGTCGGGTCTTTACAGTTGGTATCAGAGCATAGAGTTATTGATTCTGTAGACTGACTTGTATTGTAAGTTATTGAGTCTCATGGTCTTCAGTTGCCGATCGTCATCAGGTAATCGATGTGTATTGTTTTCCAGCATGAGTAGTTATAATAAAGATTACATTCTGGCTGTAGATTGCGAGTGCTATGTTATGCTATGTTACTTGTTTAGTAGTCTTGAAATTGTGAACGGGAGGGGACTGATAGATTGAGTTTTCCTTTGCAGCTTGAAAGTATGTCTGAGAGCAGCACCCGTAGGGGTAGAGGAAGGGGAAGGGGAGCTGGAGTATAAGCCGTCCCTAGGAGGAACACCAGAGCGGCCAGTCAGCCGGCTGGACCATTGAACCCACCAGCCGGAGCGACGGTAGTGCCAGGGTTAACTGTGGAGGCAATGACCGCTATCCAAATGATGATCAGGGGCACTATATAGGAGTTATTGACAATAATCCAAGCACTTCCGCAGCAGGATGTTGTCCCCACCTAAAGTACCTACCCCTTAGAGGGAGGTCTTAGATGTTAGTGCTACCTCGGTGGTCCCGCACGCCCACAGGATCATGTTGCAGTTGAGAGTGAGAACACGACTGCAGCCATAGCAGCAGTGTCAGCACAAGAGGTACAGCAGGTGCCAACTTCGGTAGAGCCGAATAAATGCAGGACTATGCAAGGTGTTTCTGATAATACCAAAATGATCAAGGACTTTAAGAAGTTCGACCCTAAGGAGTTCGATGGTTTTTCCATGGATCCGTTGGTGGCTGATACCTGGATTGAGGATATGGAGGATCTGTTCGATAATATGGAGTGTCCAGAGGGCCAAATGGTGAGGTGTGCCGCGTTTGTCATGCATGGCGAAGCAAAGACCTGGTACAAGGCCGAGAAGAAGAGGAGAACGCCTGCTGACGGGCCTATGGATTGGGCTCAGTTCAAGACCGCCTTCTACGACAAGTAATTGGCTTCCTTCTCTCCAGTGATCGATGCAATTTACTAACATCCAGTAAGGCCGAGATTTTATGGCTTCTTCTGAGATGAGGTTCAACAAGTTGGCTCACTTTGTTGAAGAGCTAATTCCTACTGACAAGCAGAATATCAGGTATTTCGTGAACGGGCTCCACATGGAACTGCAGGCAGATGTTATGGCTCATAAGCCGGTCACCTTTAGAGATTGTGTGAACCTAGCCAAGACCTTGGAAATGAGTTTAGAGGCCAAGGTTACCACCCTGACCAGCATCACCAATGTTTTAAAAGGAAGTTTGAGTCATTCAGGCTATCTGAGCATAGCAACTATCAGGAAAAGAAACCCTACAGCCAAGACGAGTAGAGTCGGAGTAGAGGGTCAGAGTGGAGCAGACCTAGATCAGAGCAGGATAACTACAGACTTGAGCATCGTAGCCATAGACCTGAGCAGCGCGATTTCGTTCCTGACCGTCAGCACGGTCGCCGACCTGAGCCACAGCAGACCAGGTCTGACTATCCACCGCCCAGACATGTTGAGCAACAGCCGAGGTCAAGATCCCAGGCAATGGAAGAGTGTAGGCACTGTGGTAGAAGGTACAGAGGGCAGTGTAACGCCGCTTCTAGAGCCTGTTTCAAGTGTGGGAAGCCGGGGCATTTTACGAATTGTTTTGTCTACAGAGGTGATCAGCAGCCAGCGATAGCGCCTCAGCCAGCCAACACGCCTGCAGCTAGGTTGGCACAATAGGAGGGCAGGGTTTTTGCCACCACCAGGCAGGAGGCCGATGCTAGTGGCAGTGCAGTCACAGGTACTTTACCCATACTTGGTCATTTTGCATACGTAATGTTTGATTCAGGCTCTTCCCATTCATTTATATCTGCTCATTTTGTCTCATCTGCTGAGTTTGAGTTGGAACCCTTGGGGTTCGAGTTAGTAGTAGCCACTCCAGCGGGAGTTAACATGACAGCTTGCAAAAAGGTCAAGGCCTGCAAGCTGGCTGTAGATGGTAACGATCTGGATGTTGCACTCATATTGCTACCTATGAGCGAGTTTTATGTAATTATTGGTATGGACTGGCTATCTAAGCACCACGCTCTGATTGATTTTCGTCATAAGGAGGTAGTGTTCAGCCCGCCATCGAGACCTAGCTTCAAGTTTAAGGGGCGAAAGTCTGGGAGTGCGTAAAGATCATTTCGTTGTTGAAGGCAAGTAAGTTGCTATCCTCGGGCGCGAGAGGTTACTTGCATCGATCATTAGAGAGAAGGAAGCCAAGTTGTCAGTCGACGCAGTGCCCGTGGTTGAGGAGTTTGCTGACGTGTTTCTAGACGAGCTGCTAGGCACCTTATAGGATGACACCTTATAGGATGGCTCAAGTAGAGCTAAAGGAACTGAAGGATCAGTTGGAGAGTTGATTGACAGTGGGTTTATCAGGCCAAGTGTGTCTCCAAGGGGTGCTCTAGTTCTGTTTGTTAAAAAGAAGGACGGGTCGATGCGGTTGTGTATTGACTACCGAGAGCTGAACAAGGTGACAGTTAAGAACAAGTATTCGTTGCCCATGATCGACGACTTGTTTGATCAACTTCAGGGAGCATCAGTGTTCTCCAAGATTAATCTGCATTCTGGCTACCATCAGTTGAGAATTAGAGAGGAGGACATTCCCAAGACAACATTTAGATCCCATTATGGACATTACGAGTTCGTGGTGATGTCTTTTGGGTTGACCAGCGCACCGACGATATTTATGAATATGATGGATAGGGTGTTTAAGGAGTTCTTAGACAAGTTTGTGATTGTGTTCATCGACGATATACTGATCTACTCTAAGACCAAGTCCGACCATGAGGAGCATCTAAGGAAAGTTTTGTCAGCGCTCAGGCAGAATCGGTTATATGCAAAGTTTTCTAAGTGTGAGTTCTGGCTTTGCGAAGTTACCTTATTGGGGCATGTTGTTTCGAGCAGGGGCATTTCGGTAGATCCCGCTAAAATAGAGGCTGTGAGTAATTGGTGCAGTCCTACTTCGATTGTAGAAGTGCGGAGCTTTCTAGGATTAGCTGGTTATTACCGACGATTTGTGGCAAACTTCTCAAAGTTGGCAAGGCCTATGACTCAGTTGACTAGAAAAGGACAAGTGTTTGCCTAGACAGAGGAGTGTGAAAATGGTTTCCAAGAGCTAAAAAGACGTCTAACATCCGTTCCAGTATTGGCAGTTCCAGAGGGTTCAGGCAGTTTTGTTGTGTATTGAGATGCTTCCAAAAGGGGCTTGGGTGCTGTACTTATTCAAAAAGGGAAGGGATAGCTTACGCGTCAAGATAGCTTAAGGGCTACGAGCAGAATTACCCGAATCATGACCTGGAGTTGGAGCAGCGATTTTTGCCCTTAAGCTTTGGAGACATTATCTGTATGGGAAAATGATCCAGATTTCACAGATCATAAGAGTTTAAAGTACTTTTTCACTCAAAATGAGTTAAATATGAGACAACGACGCTGGTTAGAGCTAGTAAAGGATTACGATTGTGAGATTCTCTACCATCCAATAAAGGCAAACGTGGTTGCTGCCTTGAGTAGGAAAACCTCACATTCAGCGACCTTACATGTAACTCAGACTCCTTTGCAGCAAGAGTTGAGCAGAGTCGGGATTGTGTCAGTTCAGGAGGCTACCGCGCAGTTGGCTCGTCTGACCATCCAGTCTTCGTTGAGACAGAGGATCGTAGAGGGACAACAGAGAGATCAGGGTCTGATAATGTTGTTCGGTAGGATGCACGCCGTGGAGGGTAGTGACTAGTCAGTTACCTCTGATGGTGGGTTGCAGTTCAGACAAAGACTGGTGGTTCCTGCTGATGCCGAAATCAGGACTGAGTTGTTATCAAATGCCCATAGTTTTCCGTTTGCTAGGCACCCAGGGGGTACCAAGATGTATCAAGATCTAAAGCAGAGCTTTTGGTGGAATAATATGAAAAGGGATATAGTCGAGTTCGTTAGTAAGTGTCTGACGTGTCAACAGGTAAAGACGCCGAGGCAAAAACCACCAAGGTTGTTGCAACCTTTGAGTATCCCAGAGTGGAAGTGGGAAGATGTTTCTATGGATTTCATATCGGGTCTCCCTAGGACGCCGAAAGGTTTTAACGTAATATGGGTGATCATGGATTAACTTACGAAGAGCACCCACTTTATACCAGGAGCGTTAGACTACTCTGTTGAGAAGTGGGCCTTATTGTATTTGAAGGAGATTGTGCTTTATCAGGGAGTGCCAGTCAGCATTGTTTCAAATAGAGACGCCCAGTTTACCTCACGCTTCTGGAAGGGGTTGTAGGAGGGCCTTAGAACCTTTTGTAAGTTCAGCACCACTTTTCATCCACAGACGGACAGTCAGACGGAGAGGGTCAACTAGATTTTGGAGGACATGCTGAGAGCCTGCGTGCTTGATTTTCCTGGTAGTTGGGATCAGTGGCTATACTTGATGGAGTTTGCGTACAATAATAGCTACTAGTCCACCATTGAGATGGCTCCATACTAGGCCTTGTATGGCAAGCGTTGTAGATCGCTCGTGTTTGGGGAGGAGGTAGGAGAAAGAAAACTTTTGGGCCCTGAGTTGCTGCAGTTGACCAATGACGCAGTTCAGAAGATCCGTGCGAGGATGCTTACCGCACAAAGTCGACAGAAAAGCTATGCAGACTTCAGACGCCAAAAGTTGGAGTTTGAAGTGGGGAATAATGTGTTCCTCAAGGTTTCTCCCATGAAGGGAATTCTGAGGTTTGGAACCAAAGGCAAGCTTGGCCCAAGGTTCTTTCGAGATCCTCGAGAGGATTGGAGCAGTTGCTTATCGCTTAGCCTTGCCTCCCTCCTTGTCTACCCTGCACGATGTTTTTCATGTTTCGATGCTCAAGCAGTATGTTCACGACCCTGCGCATATTATTGACCATGAGCCGTTACAGTTGAATGGGGATTTAAGCTTTGAGGAGAAGCCGGTTCAGATTTTGGCTAAGTACAAGAAGCTTTTCCGAAACCAAGAGATCTTGTTGGTCAAGGTACTCTAGAGAAGTCAAGCAGTGGAAGAGGCCACCTGGGAGAGAGAAGACGGCATGCGTGCACGTTACCCCGAGCTATTCTTACCTTAGTACACTTTCGAAGACGGAAGCTTTTGCGAAACCAAGAGGTTTTGTTGGTCAAGGTACTCTGGAGAAGTCAAGCAGTGGAAGAGGCCACCTGGGAGAGAGAAGACGACATGCGTGCACGTTACCCCGAGCTATTCTTACCTTAGTACACTTTTGAAGACGAAAGTTTCCTAAGGGGGAATATTGTAACAGCCCGGTCTTCCGCCTTTTTGTTTCGAGGTCAGATTTAGTCTTTTTGGGCTTACCGGTAATCCCGAGGGTCCTTTTATATTTTTAAATTTTTTATTTGGGTAAAATGTAATTAATAAAAACACGTGTCGGGAGGTGCGAAGTCGGAATTTAAAAAATGAGGGTAAAAAGGTCATTTTTGACCTTAGGGGCATTTTGGTAATTTTGGCCCTAGGGGCATTTTCGTAAATTCCCCTTCTTTTTCCAGCAGCTATAAAAGGCCACAGTTAAACTTTTAGGTCATGATTTCAAACTGTTTGTCGCCGCCGGAATCCGAGCAACCACCTCTCATCTGCCGCGTGTTGCCACGGGAGAGGGCGCCGCCGTCGTCCAGTCGTTTACTGCTCGCCACGTTGGCGCCGCCGTCCAGTCCGCCAACCTCCTCACGCCGCACGCCGCATGTCGCCAGCGTAGAGGGCGTCATCGCCGCCTAGACAGCCAGCAGGCGAGCGCCACGCATCGCAACACCAGTCGCCGCCCAGACCCGCCAACGCCTGCTTGCTACACGTCGCCAAGGGAAGGGGCGCCGCCACCGTTCAGCCGACCAACCACGGCGCCGCCCGCGTTTCCAACGCCCTGTCACCACGCGTCCAGCACTTCCGCCTCCGCCAGGCTCGCCGTCTGCCTATCGCCACGCGTGGCCCGAGCAAAGGGTGCCACCGCTGCTGCGCCAGCTTCGGATTGGTGGAGCTATCTTGAGCCTGCCAGCCACTCCAAACCTGTTGTGAGCCCAGAACGTGCGTGCTCTTTGTTAGAGTCATGCAATATGCTCTGACGACCCACGTTCTGACAAGCCGTGATGTGACCGAGGAGGACGGTACATCACTCATCACACCAAGTAGAGTGTCGATCAATGTCAACTGGATGCATCAGACAGCAAGTCACGATGGTGTCAAGGTGTCAGTGTCAAGGCTTAGTGGGGGCACGATGGGGCCCCGAGCCATCCCGACGATGTCAAGGCTCGAGATGGAGTTTTGACGAGCGGCTCTGGAGTTAAGTCCGTATGAAGCTAAGATGTAAGCTCGCCAAGTTTGATGTCAATCGAACATCGGACGGATGCTCCACGCTGGTGTTTATTCCTCGCCAAAAAGACATGCATTGATGAAAGACTGAAAATGGTCCAGAATGTACTGTAGGGGGAGGCATGGTGTCAGCTCTCCACCACCCCTGGGCCCTATGGCCTAAGTGAGCTACCCTATGGCACATGAGTGTGTCATGGTGTGGGCGAATGCTTGCAAGACGAGTGTCTTGGGTGTCTTCTTCGGGAATGGAAATCCGGGGACAGTGTCGGACGGCACGGGTGTGCCGACATTGCGCCCTTGCCTTCAGGATAGAGGCTCGCCACGATATCTGAGGGGCGTGCCGCCATGTCATGTTTGAATCCCGTTGGCCGAATGGATGCGTGTGCAATTAAGCATAAACCAAGATTATTTCCGCTGCGTATTCGATGAATGCTTAGTCGAGGCCGGGTGAACCTCGCTTAACGACCCGACATGTCACAAAATATGGGCGATCCGAGTTTGGGGCTTGAGTTTCCCTCTTAGGCTGGCCATGACGTATGGGCGATCATGGCGCCGCACGAGTCGAAGAGTGCGACCGTGACACTCTTCACGCGCCGGCGAGCAATTCCCCACGCGTCACCGTCTGGCCACGCACCGCGGTCACCTCGCCGGAAAATTGTCGGGTAGTGTTTTTTGGGTATTTTCACCGTTCTGAGTCCGATTTTGATTGTTTCAAGGCCAATTTCTTACTGTTTTACCCTGTTTGACTAGTTAAGCTTGGAAAACGACGACGGGACACGTAATACGGGCAATTTAAGGGATTAGAGATCTTCCGCCAGGTAGGGGAAATTTATGCAAGCCCTACTATGAATTAATCTCGCTCGTAGAATAAGTTTAGATGAAATTAGATATGTTGAGTGCTTACTTACCGGTTATTCTGCAAATTGTGGATTTTCACTGTTTACCTCGTTACGAGTATATTACTTGATAGTTATGCATGTGTTTGATAGAATCCTGAGCAAGTGACCTAAAAGAAGTTCCAGGACTGGCATCTCCTATCAGGATAGCCCCAGATGTGTACGATTGATCATGTGGTACCCGGGAGTGGCATGTCCTTCGAGATAGCCCCGGAGTCACCTTCACCACCCAGTAACCGTCCGACATCGTCATGTCCTACGGGACTCTTATATTCTGTTGTTTATTTGCCCGTAGATCTATATATATACTTGTGTTGACTGTTATATTGTGTTGGTCCTGATCGGGGATCCTTACTGAGTTTCATAACTCACCCCGTTTCTTTTCTGTGGATTCCACTGATACGCATGGGCTCTACCAGGATGGCTGATCGGGATTGCTGGAAAGACCATGGACTCGGGTCGTGTGGTGTCAAGTTAGGGCATTTCTTTTGGTTTCATGTCTATCTGATTGAACTTATTGCGAATTAGATTGCTTGTGAGACGTTTTCTTAGTTTTCCTTGTTTACAAATGTTTGACAACCGAGTACCCGATTTACATGTTTTAAATGAGCTTGATGGATTATTAACTGAAGCATTTATTACTCTAATTTCTGTTCTTTAAGGATTATTTTAAATCATGCATGTTTAAGTAGTCTAGGGTGACCCTAGTCTAGGTAGGGTCTTCACATGATTTTATTGAAAATCATGTGTTCGAGAGAGACAATGAGTAAGTAAAGCAGTGATTTACTACTTACAATAACATTTAATGTTGTAGCAATCTGGTTTCCATATCCCTAATCCATCCATCTTTCAATTAGTGAATTTGCATAACTATTGTTGTTTTTGATGTTATTGTGTGTTGATCGTTGCTTTACTTACTCATTTATAATTATGTATTAGATTTAGATAAATTACCAACTGATTTTGCTTATTGAATTGAGAAGTAAGATTTAATTCAAAACTTTGTGGAGAATGACCTTTTAGAAAGATTAAAACTTGACTACAACTATGACTGTGTATTCTTGCACACTCAACATTATTTAGTGTTATTTTGACAAAATACAATTGCGTGAGCATGAAAATTTGAGGTAGGATAAGGTCAAAACAGAACACGATGTCACAAGAAGAAATTCAAGCCTTCCACAATATTAAGGAAAGTGTAGAGGTTTTCCTGATGCGAAATCAATGTGTACTAAATTCTTTAACTTAATTAACTCTAAATGAATGGCTCATTACAATACTCCACACATTCAAAATCGTATTAAGCAAGTATAGGCAATTAAATAGCAGCAAGTAATACGTATATATATTTATAACATTCTCCACAGGATCTAAGTATCACAATTAACCATATAAATTCAAGAGTCAACCAGAAAGTAGAAGAAATATTTATGTTTTATACATGTCAGCACAATTATATATCATAATGTTAATTGTTGCATCCACCACGGGAGAGTATGTCTCATCATAATCAATAAAAGATCTTTACGAGAATAATTGAGTACCAAGTCTCGTTTTTATCTCATGACATTGTTTTTCATTTCTTTTACATACTACTCACTTGTATCGATCATGTTTTACATCTTCAAGTGTATAGACTACAGGTCCTAAAACTTCATTTTTGAAAATGTGTGTAATTGTACTTAGATTGTTTATTTTCACTTTTTTCAATCATTTATATGTCGATATTCTTTGATAGATCTATGTTCAAAATTCTTATTTTCATAAATAATATAAAAAAAAATAATATTTTAAAAGCCCGACATTATTTTCTATTAGTTTATTAAAAGTATATAAAGTGGATTAATAAAATAAAATTGAAAATGTAACAAAATTGAATATATAAAGTGTATTGTTTATTTAAAACATTGATTAAAAATTAAAGAATATTAGTCAAGATATGAATTCAAATCCTTATGTCTTTTGGAACACCCCTTCAAACAAGACTCCTCATCAAACCATTGGGTCATTTGGATTTTAGGGTTGATGAGAAGAGGGGAGAGAAAATGGAGTGATTTGGGAATATGAAGTATTTGCTTGGGGATTGGTGTTAATTTTTTTTTTTTAAAATTTTGTGTTTAAGAGAAAAGATGATTATTTTAGATGAAATTTGATATCAAATTTGATTCGAGGTTTGATGAGATGCTGGGATAAGTTGAGGAGAGGTTGAGAAGTTAGGGAGAAGTTGTGATATATTAAAAACAAACAAGAAGTTCAACTCCTCCTCTTCCTCTTCTCTTCTCCAAATCCAAACACACCTTAGATATTTAAACCTACTCTTAACATCCATCCTTAAGTGTCACATTCTTTTTTTCTCTCACTGTTACAGAACCCTACGCTGCAGCCTCTTTCCCCAAAATTATCTCTTTTCCTTCCAATTTTTTTCTTCTGTATAACTTATTTAGAAAGAATCGCCACCACCCTCACCAAGAGTTAACTATTGCCTCACTAGAAGCCCATCGACGTCGCTGCAACATGTTTGAAGCCACCTTTTGTGACTTCTATTTGTCTGTTATCATTTGTGGAAGCTCGAAGACGTCGTCGTCACAAGCTAGTCATCCCGCTTTGTAAGTCATCGCACTTGCTTCATTCTCTTTCGTGTGCCCTCATATTTTCCAACAAGTCATATCCACAGCTGAGTTTTGGCAATCACCATACCCTTGTTGAGTCATTTGTGCTATTTCTTTGGCAGTGTTGTCGAGGCTACTCTTGCATCATCTCGAGACCCGTGTCAAATCACTCTGTTACTTGGTGACTTGTAAATCTATTTTTTGACTAATATGTTAAATAATCATTTAAATGCTTATTTTATTCGTTTTGAAAACTCAAATCTAATTATAAGTGAATTGGTAGATTATAACGTTTGAAATTGTTACCTCTCGGGAGCTTGAAGTGTTTGTTTTTGTAGCTAGCCAGGTAAGGGCATCCCATCTAAGGGTTGTGTGGTTCTCATATGAGTCTCTTGGTTAATTGGTTGCTTAACTTGTGTCTTACTTGATATCGATTAATTGTATGATTTGTTGAGCTTGCGTGACCTTTTATGATTAAACTAACCTGATGAACTAAGTTGTGAATGTCCTTACTGTCTCTTGATGTGCTGATGTGATGTTTATCATGTTTTTGTTGTTTAATTGCTCCATGTTTTCTTTTGACTATTCAGTTATGCTCATGTGCCGGCAGGGTGTCACAGTCGCACTTCAGAGGCAGCAAAATGGCGATTGTACGACACTTGCTCTAACTCGGCGAGCAAGTCAGCCGAACCAAAATGGCAGAGCGGGTGGCACAATAGGTGCAACCTCTATCACGGACGTCGTGAA
>JBBMEG010011923.1:6532-28503 GCA_037832605.1 Cyclanthera cordifolia
ATATTCAAATAAATTATTGTAATTATTCATTTCTAATCACTTAAAATAATCACTCGTTTATAACCGCTCAAAATAACCATTTATTTCTATGCATTAATATCTAATGATTTTTTTCTTCTAATCACTCATTTTTAATTCATTCAAAATAATCTCTTATTTCTAGTGAGCATACAACTGGCATTAGAGATGCAATTATTATTTTTAACATCTTCACAAAAATCATAATTCAAACAAGTTTGAAGTACGTGTAACTCCTCTATAAATAACTACATTCAATGAATTATTAATAAAATTCAAATTTCTCAATCATTCTAAATACTCCTAATTTATAACGACTTTACAATTTCACGTTTAAACACATTAATCAAAACACATAGTAAACTATTATTATCCCATGTTTATAGACATTTATTACTAAATTGATTGTTCAATCTCAAGCTAATGTAATTTCTTAAGATTCATGCTAACTTAAAAAAGCTATCGCACAATTATTGTGATAAACACATTAAAAACAAGTGATTAAGAACCACTAAATTGATCACTAGAGATACTTGATCCATCCGAGTTAGGGAAGTTCACTAAGGACCTAAATAAAAGACTCGAAGTCCAACCACGACGACTCAGGAGAGGTAAAGGCCAAAGCAAAGTCATCCCGAAAGAGCGGCTAATCGAGCCTAGGCTTGGTCGTTGGCCATCCATGGTCCAATCGACCCTACGCTAAGGGTCTTGTATTACGATTGTATATCCTATGCTACACTTAAAATCCTTTGAAATTTAGTATACACTAAAGTGGCATGAGCCAAATGGTAAAAACTTGTATAAACGAAGAAACGATAACGTAGACATCTTGATTATGTAGTTGTTACAAATATCAATAATTTAAATATGCGGTTGTTATAAATATCATAATTTAAGGATGATTTGTGCATTTAACCCCAAAAGATAATTAAATAGAGTACTGATTTTCATCTTTTCATCAAATTTGCCTTGTGTTTTAGAAAATTATGGTAACTTGATCTTAACTTTTATCTTAACCACAAAGTTATTTTGTTTTTTTTTTTTTTTTCATTTTTTAATTATTTTTGGTTTTCAATTTTTTAATAACAAAAATCATACTCGTTCTATAAAATTTTTATAATAAGCCAAAGCGAGTATTGCTTACTTTAACATTAGAGATGTGCTAGCATCCACTCAATTTGTGGTTCGACTTCTTCTACCTCCAACGTTGTAACTTCGAAAAAAAAATATTTTTATAATAATTAATTAGTTGGCTAAAATACCTTAATTTTGATCAAGACTTTGGTTAACAAATTTCAGTTTTTTTACTTTGTTGTTTGTTTAATTTTGATAATCGATTTTTAAATGCAAATTCGATCATAGACTATCAAAAGAACTTTTGGTTAAATTATTTGATCTCTCTTTCGTCTCTCATCATTTCTATTTTTACAAATTTTATCTCTCTTTAATCTATTTCTCCTCTTGTTTCGTTCTTTATTTTTTATTCTTAGTTATACGGTAGATTATGAACTTTAAAGATAAAAAATGACAAATAAAAGTATGAAAATGATTATTTTGAAAAACGGTCATTCACGTAACTTAATTTTTCATGTTAAACAATTTGTTCATTTAAACTTGTAGAAAGAGAAACCATTAGAGTGAAAGAGAGAGAAAATAATTGAGGAGTAAGTAAAATATTTATTCAACTAAAAAGAGATTTTTTAAATTTCTTGATATTCTAGTGATCAAATTTGAACATGTGAAAATCGAGATACCAAAATTAGACAAAGAACAAAGTCCTAAATCAAAAATGGGTCATTTAAAACTCTAAAAACTAAAATAGAATAAACTACAAAATGAATCAAAATGATCTTTTAACATAATTAGTTTGTCTTTGATACTTTATGTTTGGCAAATTAATCTTTCGATTCACATAAAAAAAAGTTAGATAAACGAACACTCATAAACGACGCATGTATTTAAATAAACGGTTGATTATGATAAACGAGAGGACAAACCTTGAGTTAATCCCACCAGTGTTTACATAATTTGAGGATTCAATTTTTTTCCATTTAAAAAAAAAAAAAAACTTTATCTTCCTCTTTTCTTTGTTGGTTGACTTCTTTAGACCAATAACTATTGTTTTAAACAAAACAACATTTGATTATTTTTTTTATTTTAAATTTCAATAAATAAAAATCAAACTATTTTTAAATATTTTTATCTTCATAAATTATATAAAAAGTATTACTTTCGAATTCACATGTTCAAACGACAACACTATTTAGATGTTTTGGTTAGACGTTAATTAAATCAAAGAAAATAGATCACAAACGATGACACAATTGGTCGATGGCTTGAATTCTGAAGGTATGGTAAGATTACAGGTTCTGGACCAATCTACGACATTAAACAATCATCTTCATCCACTCTAAAGAAAAAACTATCATCAACACTGTGAAATGAGAACAATAATAAAAAAAAACTTTGTAAAAAATATATCAATGCACATTTTTTTAGTAATGTACGTTAGTTACTGTTTGATAATTTAGTAATAATAATTTAATAATTGTTTTTGAACAGAATAATTCAATAATTATTGACCGGTGAAATTATGAAAAGAAATTAACTTATTTGTATAATAAAGAAATAAATGAGTTATAAGGGGAAGAAGTTATATCTAAAATTTTCCATTTTTGCGTTCTTATTAATTTATCATCATCATTAATTTATCTACAGTTATGACTATGATGCCTTTATTTATTTTTATTTTTATTTTTATTTTTGATGATATGTTGGCTTTATTTATGTTGTTAAGTAAATGTAAGTTTTACTTAAAAAAAAAGTAATAATAATCAGTACTCAAAAAGAAAAAAAAAATCATTTTGTATTTGTTATTAAATAGAGTAGATATCCATAATTCAACTTCAAATTTGATATATTCAACTCTAATTTTACTCATTTTACCCTCCCGCCCTTGTAAGGTTAGTTTCCTCTTTTATTTTTTTTTTATTTTTTTTTTTTGAAAAATATACTCTATATCAAATTAATATCTATAACCATTACATCCTAATCTCTCGAGAGAGAGCAAACCACACTTGGAGACAAACTCCCCACAACTAATATGATCTCAAACCATGTATTGGAGGGTGATCATCCAAATCAAAAATCAATAGATAAACAAAACATAACAAGTAATCTATTTAATCAGAACAAACACTATAACAACCTTAAAATACTTACATTTCGTCGAAGGCTGAACAATCATAGTTTCAACTTTAAAGATAGACTTTCGATGAACTTTGAGATAATCTTTGAAGTGTAAGAGCTACTGAGATGCAAGATCCCACCAAAGTAAAGAGAGAAAGCTAAGGTTCAAAAAGAGCTAATCTCTACACCAAACCTAATAACAAACCATTGAATAAGTCATCATTTATCAACTAAATCCAATAAAGATCGAAACACCAACTCACTAACCTTGTTGAATCTATTCGGGATAGAACCTCTTCATTTCTCAATCCAAAGAAGTGGATCAACTGACCCAATAAAAAAAAAAGAATATGAAAAACCAACCCAATAAACCTAAAACTTAATTCCTAATATCAGAATGCATATGTTCCCATTAAACATTTGGGCCAAAATCCCAATAAGGCTGGTGAAAACCAAGGACTCCTCCCATAAAATCCAAAAACAATGTCAGAATCATACTTTAGATGAAGTTGAGCGATTGCAGACAAGTCCTCCAGTCGTGTATGAGCAGCAAGACTTCGAGCTGCTTCAGCAAAAGTCAAAGGATAGGATAAAGCAACCTAAGAAATACGCTGAGCTTCTCGAGCCTAAGCCAGTTCTCAATTAAACTGATTGGAGTTGGAAGACCAAGAAGAGCGGGTATGGCAGAAGTCTTCACAAAGATAACGTGAAGTTGAGGCCAAGTGCATAAATTCCTGCAAACCTTAAGTAAAAGGTTAGCATGTATACTTTGACAAACATATAGCTAGATAGAAATTTAGCAAGTTTACCTCGTGCCTTAAGTGAGCCCCCTCTTTTATAGCCTGGGAGGCGTCTCATAGGAAAAAGGGCGCGGAAGAAGTCTCCACCTCACTTCATAGGCTAGAAGCTAGGGTCATTTCCTCTATTTGGTCCAAATTTGGACGGTACGGTCCTGACAACGAATATGAGCCTAACCCAGAAGGAAGGCCACATAATGGCGTTTGAGGGACACAAGAACTAGCTCGAGCTGGAGAATGAGTGTGAGCAGATGCAATGCTCGGTCCATCAAACTCAGGATCTGACTCGATATCCAAACCATCTGAAACATAAGGAAAGGGAAAACCTCCATCTTCACCAACTAGAAGCATGCACCCCCACCCCCCAAAGTAAGTTCACCGTGTCATTGGTAGAAGGCACGCTTACATCATCCAAGGTGCACAAATCTAAGTGTCGGACATCGTACATGGAATGGATCCCTCATACGGGATAGTTGAGTCCGAGTCTGAGTCATAAGGTACAACCGACTCTGAAAAAAGGCTATAAAGCGCCAAGAACACGTTGGTCAAGGACTGAGCGCTAAGGGTAACCTCGTCGAGATAAGTCATCACAAGGTTGTAGAACTTCAACACCCGAGAGCGAGGACTCAACTTCATGTTTAGTGGAAACAATGTCAAAACAGAAGCACAATGCAAAAGACGTGCCTGCAAAGATGATGAAAAGAGATGTACCATAAGTTCTAGAGGAAGTGGGAACAACCACTGAGGCCTCGATACTAGGAGCGGTCCAAGGCACCCCAGCAAGACACAAGGGGAGAAAGTTTACTTCAGGATGTGACGTAACATCCTACAGTCACATCAGGATGCTGATAGAAGCAGAAGGTTCATGAACTAAAAATACCCTCGAAGCCGGTGTAAGTCTAGAAGCTGTGAACTCCAAATAAGATGTTCCATGTGTTGGGAGCAAGCTATGCCAGAGCCAACCCAGCCATGCTCAAGAATTCCTGAAGGGAAGAGACTAAAGGCAACTGGACCCCTCAGTCAAACAAAGTGGTGTAAAGTGTCACGTCGCAAGGAGAAGGTTCATCGTACGTTTCCTTATCCTTTAAGAGCCTTAGAGTAATCTCTGGAGGGATGAAGTATTGGGCCCTAAGTTTATCCAAGTTCGTTAGAGTCAAGGTGGAAGCAACCACTTGAGATCCAAACATTACCACCAGAACCTTGTGCCGAGTTCTCTTGTGACAAGAGGAGGCTAAGGTATGATGAATTCGTTATCGTAGTTGGAAGAAGGATCCATGGGAAGAAAAGCAAAGAAGTACCTATGAAGAATCAAAAATTTGAAAAGACGCTTAAAAACATGCAAGCCTCTACAAAGAGAGCCTAGGTAGCCTAAAAGTTCAAAAAAATGCTTAAAATGATAAGTCTCTACATGGAGAGCCTAAGGAACTTTTAAGTAAAAAAAGGGCAAGTCTCTACCAAGAGACCCTATTTAGCTCAGAAATTCAAGGACATAACCTAAGGGTGTGAGTCTTTGAAAATGGAGCCTACTTGGAGGAATGCCTAAAGACTGGTAAGTCTCTAAAAAGGGAGACTACTTGGCCAAAATAGGCTAGGACCCCCAAGAGTCGGCCAAACCTACTTGGCCAAGGAAGGCCTTGACCTATAGAGGGTCTGCTAGAGAGACCTTAACCTTCGGGGGTCGGCCAAGCCCATATTGACCCCCTGAGAATCGGCCAAAGAAGGCATTGACCCCAAGAAGTCGATCATGGTGGCCACGACACCTCGTGGGTCGGCCAAGGCCATTTCGCCCCCCCCCCCTTGAGGGTTGGCAAAGGTAGGCTAGGACCCCCAAGAGTCGCCTAAATAGGCCTGAACCCCTCGGGAGTCGAACGAGCTCAATCTGACCCCCCCGGTGATTGGCCAAAAGAGGGTGAAACCCTTGAAGGTCGGGCAAGGCCAATCCGACCTTTTCGAGGTTAGCCAAAGTAGGTTTGACCCTTTGATGGTTGATCGTAGAGGTCATGACTAAGTGACGACTGGATTTGCTAATAACGACCAGGAGTTATGCCGAGATGACCACGACCCCCCCCCCCCCTCCCCCCGCCCCCCTTTAGGGGGAAGCCGAGTAGGTTAACCCGTAAGGGTTGGCCGTATAACAACCCAGTCTATAACTGTTAGGTTATACCACAAAGGTCACTATTGCATGGATAATTTAGTAAAAATTTCGGCATAAGCTCTCTTAAAATATGGGAAACGCATATCTGTAAAAACTATAAACGTATAACTTGGACATTTCAAAATCCATTTTCATAAGAACCTACAATTTTAAATCAAACTTTCTTTGTATCCTAATCGTCAATAGATAAACAAATCCTGAGATCTCGGTTTCAAAACTAAAAATAGTTAGAGCTAAGTTATTACAAAGTTCATGCAGAAAGAGATGCAATAAGACTTAAACTATAAAGAAAAGACATTAACGACACATCAGACACGTCCCCCCTTGAGTCTACCCTCAACTACCGATCATCCATCCTGGTGCATACCTGCAACTATGGTTTTAAATCCACAACCAACATAAAACGAAGGGGTGAGTATTTGATAACTCAATAAGAAATCCCGCACGGGGTGCACACAACATATAGAAACAGCGTATACATGAATCATAAGTCTAAGAATAACATGCATAAATGAACATAAACCTATCTCGTCTCTCGCATACCCGTGCCACGATGTCTTGTGACAGTACTCGAGGAGGAATCTCACTAGCCGATGCCGTGAAACTCGAAAACCACTACCCAAACTCTCATCGGTACCGTAAAGCGCCTAGACGCAAGGCCTACCCACTAGAGCCGCCCATTCTATTATGGGTTCCTCCGGAACGGTGGGATCAATCCGAACACATCAGATACCATACATGGTCTCGAGCCAAGAGCTATCCAATCTGCTAACTCGACGCTCACTTATGCCTTAGCAAATTTGGCTGCTCACTGCCTAGCAAGTTCCCGCTCTATCTCAAGCGATAAGGGATCTCCGACTAATGCTTGATTCCCCCTATCACACCCTATGCATCAAAGATCACCCAGTTATGCTACCCGTAACGACTACGTCCCCAACCAATGCTGCAAGACCTGAAAGCCATTACCCAACCATATCGCTTAAGGCGGAGCACCTTGATACGTGGTTATAAGTTATAGAGTCGACTGGGCATCTCCAACGGTATCTTCGGCGCGAGTGAGGCGAACAAGAACTAATCAAGTTCCCTCACAATACTAAGCCAGCCGGCAGCTCTTCCAGCTGTAGGTGCAGGTATCCGTCTAAGTGTTAGCGAATACACTAGTCAAAGCCTGGATCACATTTCTACTTGAAAATTTGCACTAGTACAGAATGTGATGCTCGGGCTTCGGCTATAGTTGGATGTAAATCTAATAATATCACAAAAAGCTTTTAGGTAACAAAAGGGACTACGAGAACCCGACCGCGATCGGCTACCCAACACGTCTAAAAGACCCTGTGCTCACGTGTCGCCCCCGAGATGGTTGCAATCCATTCTTCCACAAGCACAATCTCTTTCATCTGACTATCTCTATTCGTCAAAGAAGGTTGTTGCGTTCAACCACCTCGATGGGCCGTTCCTTGACGTGCCACGTAGCAATAGACCCTATGGTCTATTGCAACCACCCTATGACGGAGGAGAGAGGTGAGTAGACCGTCTGGTCGAGATGCTCACACTAATAAGGAAAGAGACTCAAACTTAAAACAACACCTCAAGCGTACAATCAGACCAATATTTCATTGCAAGTAATACAAGATAAGACAAGGCATCGAGTCAGCATAGTTTATGAATCTAACCGAGACTCCTTAGGTGACCAGATAGGGTTATAATAGTTAATGAGTTTCAGACATGACGATACTATCACACAAACCATACTTTCCACTGAACAAACAAGGTAAGCCAGCATCATGATTTAGCAAATAACATCTAACACGTATCAGGATACATACATACCAGATATCATTCAAGTGTATTCAATAACGAGGTTTAACATGCGTTCAGTTATATAAGTTCTAGGTGACATTTGACATGTTGATGCCTCCCAAGAAATGTGAATGCAACTAACCAGCCAAGGAAAAATACGACATGCGAGAGCCTTATACATCTAGTTGTGAATACAAACAGATATGCAAATGGTAGGAATCAAGAATCTATCGATGTACATACTTCATCACACAATTCCAACAAAGTGATTAAGCATGCACCCTAACTCTAGATTCTAACAGTACACGAATACATTTTACAGTTAAACCAAGGCATTCAAAACATGGACATGTATCACAATCTTGAACTACTCGACATTCGCTTACTGACAAACAATTTAATTGGCAAGCCATACAATACACCCAAAAGAAGTTCCTTACTCTTGGTTAGCTAGAACCTGACAAACGACTCGCTTAAGGCCCACACAAATACTCTAACCAGCAAACCTACAACAAAACATACGACATACAAATTAGCATTCGAGAGCAAACAGCGATACAAGCTTAAAAGAAGTTAAAGGACTACTTAACTTAACTTGCTAGCCTTGACTTAAACGAGAAGAGCAATTCTAGATCGTACTTCCCCAAGGCAAAATCAAAGCTCACAAAAGAGATAGTTTAGTACTCTTTAATGTCCTGATGCATGCAACCACTAGCCAAACTATAGCCAAGTTGCTAACTGATCATAAACAACTTTAAAGAAAGCACGGACAACAAGAACTCACATCCACAATCCAGCTTGTGTGCAAACACTCTAATACAACCATAAGCCAAAAACAACCTAGAATAACACTAATTCCAGAAGACCCTCGATCTACAGCTTCGACCCCAAGCTTCTCAATTAAGAACACGCAACCTAACTCAAGTTCAACACATCAAGCTTGCAACCGCAAAACCAAAACGTATCAAAGAACCAAGAGATTTTACAGTTAAGCTTACTTATAGTTTTCGAATTTGAGACTTTCAAGGGAGCATACCTTAGAGACCTCTAAGTCTCTATCTACTAGACCGCCCCCTTAGAACAACTGGTTTCCCGCTACATACCCGAGAGAAACAACAAGTTAAGCAAAATTGTTCTGTTCTAAGCCCTTACTTAGACGAAACGAGAAACAACAACAAGCCACACTTCTAGCCAAAACCTTGAATCAAACCCGACAAGCAAGCTTAAAATTTAACCGAGTAGAAGGCACTAGCTGAACTACTTTAATACAGTCGAAAGGTATTGAATTAATACGTGCCTAAAGCTTTCTGACACCAAGAATCAACTTCAACTCGCACAACTTTCTCTTAAACATCTAGAACCCGAGTGCCTCACAAAGATTTAGCAACCCCACACTTGAATACCACTTCGCCCTAACTTAGAGAGAAGAAAACCAACATTTCTTAACCCTCGGCGAAAGCTTTATCGAGCGAACAAAGAAGAAGAGACAGAAAATCCATCGTCGGTCACGATCAATGCGAAACCCTGTGCGCGACGATGAAGGAAACGAACGAAGGGGATGAGGAGACGAATCTCGACGAAGGGAAGTTCACGAAGAGGAAGAGAAGAAATCGATGGTTTAGGAAAGAGGGTTTTCGCAATATGGAATTGTTGAAGAGGAAGAAAACGAGAGGGAAAAGGGATGAGATGAAATTAGGGTTTAAACTTTTGGGTATTTGCAATAAAACCCTCCAGTTTTCTTGTTAAATAGTTAACCTTAAATTCCTAATAAATTGTTGTTACTGGAGTTGGTAAGACAGATAATTGTCTTAGAAGCGACCCTGGATTGAATCTTAGTTGTAGTATAAATTAATTTGCAATTTTTTTTATTTTAAAGGGAAATACTTCCTCGTAAGTTATTGGAAAGTGGTTTGTCACATACCGAGACCGAAGCTGACCTTTAAAGAGATCGAGTCGGAGGAAACCCACATGATTGGTCATGGAGGTTATAACTCTTGACAAGCCGACCAAGTCCAACTAACATTTGGGAACGTTGCACTTGTTGGGTCTATCGTCCTGGGGTTACACTGAGAAGGCCACACCCCCAAGGGGTCAATCGTGGAGTCCAAGTAACTTCCAAATCAAGGTCGTTACACCTTAAAGGGTAACGTTCAGAAGTTACGTCAGTATTGATTCCTGACTTAATGGCAGACTTTGCTAACGACTGACCATTAAGCAATCGGTCCTTCCCCTCATTATTGAACAAACAAAAATTACTATCAATCCTTCCCCTCATTATTGAACAAACAAAAATTACTATCAACTTTGCTATTATATGGAATAAAAAAGTTTAGAAATTAATATATACGATAAATTTGAAATTTATATTAATAGAATACAAATGAAAAATGTAAACATATTTCTAAAAGTTATAAAAAATACGTTAATTTTGTTAAGAGCACAAAAGATGAAAATTATGATAGTATCCCACGCTATTTTTACAATTTATAGTAAATGACTAATATGACTTTAAATTGACAAAATTTTTATTTATTACAATTTTTTATGTCATTTAAGGACCTTTTTTTACATTAAATTTCTATCTTTAACTTTAAATTAACCAAATTTTTATGTATGACAAGGTATTATTAAATTAAGTTTCGATTAAGATTAGTTTCAATCTTATTAGATAAATCCATTTATCATAGAAAATGTGAAATATGGATTAGAGACGTTTGAAAATGCAATGACTAATATAAAAAATTTGAATCAAAATATATAAAGTTTTAACCAATAATAATAACATAAGAAAATCCTAATAAGTTGATAATAATTATTCAATAGATAAATAATACATAATTGGATACATTTGCAAATTAGAAAATTTTATCATTATTTAAATAATTTGGATATTAAAAAAAAACTTCCTAAACAAAACAATTCGAATAGACAAAGTAACGAATATTAATGAAAATGAGAGTTTATATATAATGAAACATAAATTATAATATAAAAGTTGTACATAAAAATAAAATAAAATAAAAAAGTACACATAAACCCCTCCACCATAATCCACATCCAAACGAGCTATTACCTAAAACTCTTTGGCAATCTACATTCAAATAAGTTATTGTCAGCAACTCTTCTGCTAAAATCCACATCCAAACAAGCTATTGCGGTAACTCCTACATAGTAATTTACATCCAAACGAGCTATTGATTGCTACTACTCTACATGAATCTACATTGAAACGAGCAATTACTGCAATCATTATTTAGAATAACTCAAAATAACTTCTTAAATCTAAATCCTAAAACAAAATCCAATTCCTTTGAACTTATTTTCTACTTTGTTACGTTCTTTTCCTTCTTTCTCTATTGTTCTTTCATTCTTCTCAAGTCTTTCATTCTTCAATTTCTTCTCAAGTTCATTCTCAATTTCTCTTTTTTTTTTTTCAATTTCTTGCATGGATAATCAAAGATTTATATCCGATTAAAGTACGCCATTAGAGCATTACACTTGAATTTCAAGAAACCAATTTATATTTATTTTATATCCCATATGGTCTTGATTTTAGAATAAGAATTTTCGTTAAATATTTCTCAATTTGTTAATGACATATTTATTCAAATAAAATGTTAACATTTTTTATTTGAAACATAATGGTAGAGATGTTTTAATAGTTTTAAAAGTCAAAGGTATTTAAAGTTTATGAAATTTTAACAATTTTCATCCAAATTTAATGATAAAAGTATTTCTGATAGGTTTGATCAAGTTCAGAAATATCTTCAAAATTTAAGAATATATTTGAAAATTTAGCAAAAATAAATAAATAAATAAATATATATATAAATATACACAGACACATGAATCATCTTAAAGGAGGAAGTATATTTATGAATATCATGAATAATTGATGAATATTACTGAACACGTGTCCAGGAACTGACATTCTGTATTCTCTTAAAAAACTCTGTACGAGTTTGTATATTTTCAACTATTTTTAAAATAAATAAATACTTTTCCTTTATTCAATTTTCCGGCTACGAATCTTGCTCGTCGTCTTCGCAAAATTACTGTTTGATTTTCCACGTTATAGCAGAAAATTTTAATTTATTCAGTTCAATTTTAAATTTTGATTAGTTGTTGATCCATCCTAATTTTCAAATGGCCAAAAATATAAATGTTATAGGCTCAATATCTCGAAATACTCGGGGACAAGGCCAAAAGTCCTTCGAGAGTCGACCCTTGTCGCCTTGACCTCCATGGGGTCCACCAAACTACCGTGACCCATCTTGGGAATCGACCAAGAAAGGTCTTGACCCCTCGAGAACAGCCTGTGCGACCTTGATCCTCCTAGGGTCAGCCCTTGCAGCCTTAGGGGTCGGTTAAACTACCTTGACCAAGAAGGTCATGACCCCCCAGAGTCGGCCAAAGTCAGCTAGGACCCTCCGGTGATAGCTAAGTTAGTGCGGCCCCTACGAGGATCGGCCAAGGAAGGCCTCGATCCCCTAGGGGTCGACCCTCGCAGCCTCAACCCTTTAGGGGTCAGCCAAAGAAGACAAGCACCCCGTAAGGAGAAAGTCGTGGAGGTTAGGACTCCCTAGGGAGTTGATCGAGTCCAAGTGATGACTGGATCCGCCAATAACGGCCAGAAGTTACGCCAAAGGTGAACACCCCTTAAGGGGCAAGCCATAAAGGTCAGGATTGATCGAGGTCCAAGCCCATCCCTGAGGAGATGGTCGAAGACAAACACCCCCCCCCCCCCCCTAAGAGGAAGGGAAAGCCATGGAGATCAGGGCTACCCTAAGAATCCGGCCGAGTCCAAGTGACAATTGGATCTGTTGATAACGGCTAGGAGTTACACATAAGGTGAATACCCGTTAAGGGGGCAAGCCATGAAGGTCAGGATTGACCAAGTCCAAAGCCGATCCCCAATGGGACGATCGAAGGTGAACACCCCCTAAAGGAGGGAAAGTCGTGGAGGTTAGGGCTCCCATAAGAGCCGTCCGAGTCCAAGTAACATTCTAGGTTGTTACACCGAGAAGGCTCACACCTTTAAGGGGCCGGCTATGGAGGTGAGGACCTGCAAAACTTGGTCGAGTCCAAGTAACCACCAAGACAAAACTGTTGCACCTCTCAAGTGTAACGGTAAGGGGTTACGCCGATATTCATTTTCGACTTAATGGTTAACGTTACAAATGGCTGACCATTAAGCCACCATTAAGTGAGTTGCAACGGTTACGAGTCCGACTGCTATAAAAATGTCAAGTCGAATTCCTATCGAATGGAAGCTGAACTGCACTAACAATGCCTTGTAAGCTATTCTATGTTCTAAAAGCCTGGTCTCTAAACTCTCTCAAAATACATTACTGACTTAAGCATCGGAGGCTTTGTGGCTCACACCACACCGGTGTGCATAATATTCATTGTTTTACGGGCAAATACATCTTCGATAAACAAATTGTACCGTTGATTCCAGTTGACCATTTTTTGACATCAACAATAAATAATTATTTAATATGATTTTGATAATTCTATAACCAAGTATGCAAAACCAATAAACAAAGAACAATACAAAAGAAAAATGAGAAAAAAAAAAGAGCAAAACTCTAATTAAGTTTGTGACAATAAGAATTGTAATTATAATTGATAAAACAATACTAGAATGAGAATGTTTCACTAGTATTTTAAAAGATTAAAAAAAGAAAGAAAAAAAAAACAAGCCACCAAATATATTTTTAAATTTGTTTTATTTTAATAATAGATAATTTAGCCAAAACGATATAGTTTTGCTAGAAGTATTAATTTTTAAATATCCGCTCCATCAATAATTCGAATCATCTCAGGCACTTCTTTATACTTAAAAAATAAAAAATAAAAAATTGACTATTAATCATCATCTTTTCTCACAATTGATCTTATTCTAACAAGTTGATTTTTGCAACCATTCATCAATCACCATATTGTTCAAAATAAAATATGCTCTAAATAAACATCGATTCAAAAAAAAAAAAATCTAAGTATTAAGGATAAAAAATTTAATATTAAAAAAAAAAAAAAAAAATCTAAGTGACTCATTAGCCCAACAATTAAAAGACAAAATGAGAGAGCGAAGAAGACGGCCAGGGACGGCGGCCTTTGATCGGCTCCGTCGTGAAAGCCAATACTAAACTAAATTTGATTTATTAATTTAAGTCCGGGAATTAAATAAATAACGGCTATTATTATTTTATTCTCTCTTTTTTGGAATTAAAAAAAAAAAAACAAAAAACATATGACGTGGCTCGGACGTGAGAACCTGTTGTTGGGCTCTGACATTTCGGCGCGTGATCAAAAGTGAAGTGGGTCCGACCGGTCGGTATGGTGCTCTCTGATTTTCTGCATCAAACAGAGATTTAAAAAAAAATAATAAAAAAAAAAATAAAAAGAAAAAAATATAAATTTAATTGTTATGATTTTTAGAATTTAATTTATAATTTAAAAATTTATAATTTAGTTTTATAGTTCGAAAAAAATGTAAATTTTAATTTTTTATAGTTTAAAACAATTAGAATTTAGTTTATAAAATTCAATAAAATCTAAAAAATAGTCTATGGTTCGTAATTGTTGATGGATGAAACTAGTAGAAATTAATTATTTTTGTGTTTAATGATATGATAGTTTGAGATAAGAAATTAATTGGATAAAAAAACATAATTCATATATCATATTTACGTAGTTAATTCGTTTACGATTTACTAATAATTAGAATTGTTTTTTAAATTTTATCAAATCATAGAAATAAATTCTATTTTTTAAACTATAAGAACTAAATTTTATATTTTTTAAAATTATAAAAACTAAATTTTATAATTTTTTTCAAAACATTATAGGTATTAAAATTTAAAATTTTAATAATAAGAATTAAATTCTAACTTTTAGAAAAGGATAGTGATTAAATTTATAATTTATAAATTAATAATGAACGGTGGAAAAATTGTTTGTATTTATGGAAAAATTCTCAAACTAGTGCTAATTTTTGTAAATGTATGAATTTTTTTTTTTCCATTTTACCGCACCGAAAGAAGTTTGATAGTATTTATATTTCTTTTTATAATTTGATTATTTGTTTAGAATTTTGATTATGTCTTAAAAAAAATGCTTTTGAATAAGAATGGTAAGTCAAAAGTATTAGTGTAGACATGATGTTAAAAAAATTATAGGTTCAAATTTCTATATTTAATATTGTAACTAAAAAAAAAATAATAATACTTCAATATTTTACTATACAACCTAATAATTAATAGTGTTTGAGAGATGATGCAGTTGTTGATGACTTGTGTTTTGAAAGGTTTGCTTGTTCA
The DNA here is from genome assembly GCA_037832605.1 of Cyclanthera cordifolia. Lineage (NCBI taxonomy): Eukaryota > Viridiplantae > Streptophyta > Magnoliopsida > Cucurbitales > Cucurbitaceae > Cyclanthera > Cyclanthera cordifolia. The sequence goes on from JBBMEG010011923.1 coordinate 21,817, forward strand.
CACTAGATTTTCGCAAATAAGATAAATGCGAGACACGTATAAATTTAAAATATATATTTGTATTGATTTGAATTATGTGGGGGTTTTGCAGCTTGTTCTTGAGGTTGAATTTGTTGGTGTTCGATCGGTCGATTGATTTGAAGAATGTAATGCACGTTCTTCGTAGTTGATCGTCCGTTGACGGAATTGCGATCTTGACTTTAAGAATATATGTGTGTTCTTCATATTTAGTTGCTTGTTTATGGAATCGCGCTTAGAAAGTCTTCAGATCGTTAAATCTCTGAACTTCAAACTTCTTTTTTAAAAATGAATGGAAGTCTCCCTATTTATAGAGCTTCCATGCATCTAGGCTTGGACTTGATGAGCTTTGGGCTTGACCCACTAGACTTATTTACATGGACTTGAGCCTATGGGTTGGGATTTGAACTTTCATGTTTAGGCTCACTAACTGAACTTGAGTCTTATTTAATTTTGACCAAGTTTCAAAATAAAATCAACATTTGACCTAATTTAATTTTGAGAAATATTGTCTCAAATATAATTTTAATTTTTTCGCTAAATTTTGGATAATGATGTGCCAATTGATGATTGACTGAAAATTTCTAAGTCAACAATGCTATTTTCAAGATGATAAGTTGGAGACCTATGTGTGTGCGATTATCTCTTCTAAAAAAAACCTAATAATTAATAGGTTATAAATTTATGATTCTCATCTCTAAATATAATTATTAAAAATTTGGCCGTCCTTATTTAATTTATAATTTTATTAAGTTATCATTCAATTTCATAATAATGTTATATACGTATATATTTTATTTATTAAGTTGTCATTCAATTTCAAAGGCTCTAGAGCTGGGTTATTGTTGTAATCTTCTAAAGAAGGCTGGCTTGAATATGCCCTCAACTTCACCTTCAAAGCGTTCAATAGTGAGGTTGAGTACGAGGTCCTAAACTCTGGGTTGCAGATAGCCAAGGTAATAGAGCTAAAAGGCTCACCATCGTGAGCGACTCCCAACTAATCGTCAGTCCAACGTCAAGGGTGTACCAGGCAAAAGAAATGAGAATGATGACCTACTTAGAAAGGGTCAAGCAACTGCTAGCATTGTTCGTAGAGGTACAAATCCAACAAGTACTTAGGTCCCAAAATGCTAACGCTGACACCGTGGCGAAGTTAGCCGCTGCCTACTAAATCGAGGTAGCCCAGACCGTGTCAGTGGAGATTTTGGACCAGTCTAGTGTCACCACCAAGCTACTGCACGAAATCAGTGAGGCGACCCCAACCTTACAAACAACATGAATGACCCCCTTCCTCGAATATTTAGTGGAGGGGAAGTTGCCATACGACAAGGAGGATGCCCGACGTCTTAAGTTCAAGGCTTCCAAGTATACGGTGCAAGGAGATAAGCTATACAGGAGACGATATTCTTTACCTCTTCTTAGATGCTTAGACCTAAACGATGCCACTTATGCCATGCGGGAAGTACAAGGAGGCGTGTGTGGCAGCCATGAAAGAGCAAGGTCTATAGCTAAGAAGTTGGTCAAGCAAGGGTACTTTTGACCAACCATGGCCGAAAACTCTAAAAAGTATACCCAGACATGTGACAAATGCCAGAGATTCGCTACCATCAAAGACAGCCGCCGAAGGTCCTTACCAGCATGATGCGACCATGGCCATTTAATCTATGACTCTGGAATATGAGTTGCATAATTTGGAAAGCATCCCAGGTTGAAATGGCATAGGAGGGGCCTCGACATCAGACCATAGGCTAGAGATCAAACTCATCTCCTCAGCAACATCCAAGGCAAGATGGTAAGGTCCTTACAAAAGGTATGAATCAAATCCAGGCGGAGGACCAAAGGAAGGTGTTCGTGGAGCTTGGGACTAGGACGAGCTGGGGAGAGAGCATCGTCAGAAAGGGTGCTGATTTCGCCATAGTGAAAATCCGCTCGAATGTCCAAGTCCTCAGGAAGCTCACGTAACAGGAGATTATCCTCTTCGCCATGTGGAAGATGACCGTCTGAGGTAAGGTCAACCGTTTCATTAATTAGAGGCCTAACATAAGAGTTCAAGAAGTAGAGGATACTACATCAAAGGTGTGCCTCAAGGTAGGCTGATAGTCCATGGCCACTGAAATTCACAAAAAATGTTAGAGTCGTGAAGCATCAACCCATGAGGCCGAGATTAATCAAAGCAACGTACCCGGAATTGGATCTTCATTCAAATTTGGGGAGCCTCGGTCGACGTTATGAGGCATAGCGATCTCTAGAAGAAGGTCGTAAAAGGCCAAAGATTTAGTGGTCAAGTACCGCACGCTATGGATAATCGAAGTTGGAAAGGTCATGACCAAGTCATAAAATCTCAACACCCGGGAGCGGATGGTTAGCTTTCCATGTACTGCATAAAAAAAAGTAATTAGTTTAGTTCTGATAGCAAGCGTGCAAGGCGGAACGAGCTGAAGACGAACCATAAGCCCCAAAAACAGTGGGAATGGTTATCGAGGCGTCAGCACAAGGAACACTCCAAGAGCCAATTGCAAAGAACCACCAATCATGCCAAGGTTTTTGGAAGTTGAAGCAGGAGACTATTCGATAAAGTCAGCTCCGTGGAGTAAGGTTTCCCATCGCCACATCATGATGTTGACAAAAATGGTACAAGGAGAGAAGGTCCCGAGCGCTGAGGGAACCTTCAAAGCCTGCGTACCACAGAGACTATGAACCCCGAAGAACACGTTCAAGTGTTGGGGGCTACTTGTGCAGGAGCTAAACCCGCCATGTGCATAAATTCCTGAAGTGAAGGAATTTGAGATAGTCGAACACCTCTTTCAAACATGACCGTGTAGAGCGCCACCTCGCCAGGAGGAGGAGTAATGTAATAGTCATCAACGCCATGTAGCTTAAGCATTATGTTGGAAGGAATGTGGTAGCACCTCCGTAATTTGTCTAAGTCACCTTGGGTCAAGACCGAGGCAACTTACGGGAACCAGATTCAACCACCAGCGCCCAGTGTCGAGTCCTCTTCTGGGAAGAGGAGGTTAATGTAGCACGAACCTCATTCTCGTAGTCGGAAGATAGAGCAATGGGTGAGATTCAACAAACACACCTGCAATGAGCCAGAAAATTTATAAAAACTGCTAAAAAGATGGTGAGTCTCTAATAAGGGAACCAAAGTGGCCAAAAATTTTGAGAAGTATTTAAAAGTGTCAACACTTTGAAAAGAGAGCACAATTAATACAAAGAGCCAAGATGAAAGCTTATTTTGAAAAAAATTTGGGTAAAGTACCTATAAAGGTTACAAGATTCTAATACAGAGCTAACTTTGACATAAGGTAAAAAATAGAGGCTTACTTTATGCAAATTGAAAAAGTACAGAGACCAAAGTCGACCTCCTATGATTCTACTGTGGATGAGTCGACCATGTCTAAGTAACACTCGGGACGGTGCACCTGTTGGGTGAAGCGTCCTGGGATTACACCGAGAAGGTCACACCCATAAGGGGTCGGCCGTGGAGGTGAGGACCTGTAAAGGTTGACCGAGTCCAAGTAACTTCTAAGTAAAGACCGTTGCACTTCAAAGGGTAATGATCAAGAGTTACGCCGATATTCCTTCCCGACTTCATGGCGGCCGTTTCTAGTGGCCGACCGTTAACCCACCATTAAGTGAGCCGCAACGGTTAAAAGACCGACTGCTATAAGAAGTCAGAGCATTCTCCATTTGAAGTTCAGTCGAACAATATGCTGACAATCCCTGGAAGTTGTTCTAAGTCCCAAAGTACCCTAAAATACTCTCATAAAGCTCTTACTGACTTATGCATCAGAGGCTCTGTGGCTCACACCACACCAATGTGCCTAAAATTTGTTCTTTTTTGCTGGCTTCTCATTGTTGGAAATACAAATCCTACCGTTGATATCCGTTGACCATTTTTTAGTATCAACAAATTATATTTTGATAATTTACAACTTTAATATAAATAATATTGATTTTGGCAAGTTATACTTTAGGTGCTACTATTAATTTAAATTGCAACTTCAATATAATTTGCATCTTCTGTATTAAATTTAAATTATTAGAAATAGAATAAAGTTTAAAGTAATTTTAAATTTTATATAAATAATAAATAAAATAGAAATAAACTTTGATAATGTTATTTTATGAATAAGGGAACAATATATTTAAGTGTAAATTATAAATTTAGTCCCTATGGTTTCATAAAAGTTAGAGTTCAGTTTCTATGGTTTAAAAATCTAGACTCTAGTTCCTATGGTTTGAAGAAATATAGAGTTTAGTCCCTATAATTTGGAAAAATAGATAATTTAGTCCATTTGGTTTGAAGAAATAGAATTTAGTCCATATGGTTTGATAAAACCTAAAAAATAGTCAATGTTATTCGTAAATCGAAGGCGAATTAAGTGTGTAAATGCGATGTATGAATTATGTATTTTTTGTCCAATTAATTACTTATCTCACACTTTCATCATTATGCACAAAATAGCTAATTTCTACGCATTTTATTCACCAACAATTATGAACGATTGAGTATTTTTAGATTGTATCAAACGTTAGAGATCACTAAATTCTAGTTTTTCAAACCATAAGGACTAAATTGTAAATTTTTCCAAAGCATAGAGATTGAAGCCTAGATTTTTAAACCATGAGAATTAAACTCTAATTTTCATCAAACTATAAGAACTAAATTTATAATTTACCCTATATTTAATTATAAATAGTATATTAAGAAAATATTAAATATCCTAATTTTTTATCTGAACCAAAATTTCATCATTTCATTACTTTTATTCTTTCTTCCCATTACACCAAACACCTATTTATTTATTTATTTTTTCTCTTTTCACACTAACACATACTTACTCTCACTTCTCTTCTCATCCCTTCCATTCTTCTTCTTCCCGTCCTAGCCAAATGCACCTCAAACCCTTGTAGTGGAACTCTCATGCTAGTCCTTTTTGTTCCTTAGTTTGCCAAACCCACAAAAATACTTTCATATATATCTTGCTCAACCTACACATGAGCATATCTCACAAAGCAATCTCATATAGATAAACGAATTTTGAGAGAACAATCCATAGTGTGAACCAATAAACAAAGACTCATCCCCTCTTACACCTCCCATATGGAAACACTCCATGCAACACAAATATAACATTTGACGAACACTCAAACCACAACGAAGTAGCCATGAAATGCGTCCTCGAGAGGCAGCCTAGTTGGTTCAGGCTATAGACTTTTAGATATGTCCCCTTGATTGTTTCTGGATAGACACAGTTGAGAAGTGCTTAAACTAAAAAAAATCCTTTAATATATCACGCTACCTCAGTTTAAGTATAGAGTCGATAGTACCATTATCAAAAGACAGCGAAGCTCCGATTTCAAGATTTCAAAAAAAAAACTAATTTTAATTTGGTTATTTTCTTTTTTCAATATATTATGTCAACTTTGGTGAAGAAGTGCTTTCTCTTCTAAAAAGCCTTAAATTTGTATAATATGAGTTTGTGTAATGTAAATTAATACTAAAAAAGATTGAATTTTATGGTTTATTTTTGTAGTAAAGTCAATCTACAATATATTAAGATTTAATTTCTATACCTCTGCCAAGTTTACATGCAACTTCAAAATTCATCATTTAACCATCCTTTAATAATTTAGTGGTAACAAATATTTAAGAAATAAAATGAAATATATTTTAAATCATATTATATAATAGGGTGACTTAAAAAAACAAAACAATAAATATAGTTATTGTATTAATGAAATTATTATTATTTTTTTATAATACAATATTAAAGTGTATTAACGAGTATAAATACGAATATATTTTTTTGAGTAAATAAATACAAATATTTTAGATTTTATCTATCTTTGTAATTATTTTGGGAGATGATAGCTATTTTAGTATAATTTTCTTAAAAGAATTTTAGACTTTATCAAGTTATAGAAATTAAGTTTCGTTCATTTTTCTCAAATTAACTTCTTTATTTTCAAATTTTCAATTTTTTTTTTCTTTTTAAAATATTTTTTAGTAATAAACTCAAATAATTAAATGGTTTTAGAGGGTATCTATCCAATTTTAATTATATTATAATTTTACAAACACACACATATATATATATATATATATATATATATATTTTTTTTTTTTTAATATAAAAAGTAAATGAATAAATATAAAGAGTTTTTTTTTTAATATATTTTGGATCGAGGACGAGGAATGCAGGCAATTAGGAAACTTTTGTCCCGTCCTCGGTCCCGTTTCCCTCCTAATCGGGGATTCCTCCGTTAGGGGCGGGTACTCGTGGGGCTTTCATCTTTAAGCCCAATCGATGTTTCTCCATCGTTAATCATAACTGGTCGTTTATCTAAATCTATGTGCTATTATATTTAAATCTGCAAATCAGTTTATCTAAAATTTATGTACTTTTTGTTTCAGAAAAAAAATGCAATTTTTAAATATTATAATGAATTATGAGTACCATTTTTTTTTCTTTTTCAGATTTATTATGAATAATTACTCTATTTAACATTTAATAGTTTCTATCAAATAAAATGCATATAATTTTTTTTTAAAAAATGAACTGAATGATAATTATTTGAAATGATATCAATTTATACATTTATTTAATCAACTCAAATATTACTAATTACACAAGTTCATTTTTAAAATCAAATGCATCG
>JBBMEG010011944.1:0-31281 GCA_037832605.1 Cyclanthera cordifolia
AAAACAATTATTTAAAATTCTGCAATGTAATTAAAAATCTCTAGAATCTTCTTGTTCTTGCTTCTTGTACTTGCTCCATGAGAATACAATTAGGTGCTTGTTGGATTCGTATCAGTGTGTAGGACAAACATCTGATGAACGTAAGTTCAAATCATGAATTAACAACTTTTGAACCAAAACCCTAAAAACTAGCAAAAATCCATGGGTAAGAGAGTTTAAAATAAAAGTTCGTCGAACTTGGGTTTTGTTGAAATATGTAGGACAAACATCGGACAAACTTAAGTTCAAATCATGAATTAACCACTTTTGAAAAAAAAAACCCTAAGAAACTTGCATAAATCTATGGGTAAGAGAATTAAAAATATAATATCGTACAAATTGGGTTTTAGACGAGTGTGTAGGACGAGCATCGAACGAACTTAAGACCAAATCATGAACTAACCTCTTTTGAACAAAAAACCTAAGAAACTCGCATAAATCTATGTGGAAGATCTATTAAAATAAAAGTTCATCGAACTAGGGTTTTGTAAGAATATATAGAACAAACATGAGACGAACTTAAGTTCAAATCATGAATTAACCACTTTTGGAGAAAATCCTCAAAAAACTTGCATAAATCTATGAGTAAGAGAATTAAAAATATATTTTCGTGCAACTCGGGTTTGGGAGGAGTGTGTAGGACGAACATCGAACGAACATAATAAAAAATCATGAATTAACCACTTTTGAACCAAAAATCGATAAATTTTGCATAAATCTATAGGTAAGAGAATTAAAAAATAAAAGTTCGCAAACTAGGGTTTTGGAGGACTGTGTAGGACAAACATCGGACGAACATAAGTTCAAATCATGAATTAACAACTTTTGAACCAAAACCCGAAAAAACTCTGATAAATCTATAGGTAAGAGAATTTAAAATAAAAGTTCGTCGAACTAGTGTTTTGTAGGAATATATAGAAAAAACATCAGACGAACTTAAGTTCAAATCATGAATTAAACACTTTTGAAGAAAAACCCTAAAAAAAATTGCATAAATCTATGAGTAAGAGAATTAATATTATATTTTCGTGGAACTAGGGTTATGAGGAGTGTGTAGGGCAAACATCGAACGAACTTAATACCAAATCATGAATTAATTACTTTTGAACCAAAAATCGATAAATTTTGCATAAATCTATAGGTAAGAGAATTAAAAAAAAATAAAAGTTCGCAAACTAGGGTTTGGAGGAGTGTGTAGGACAAATATCGGACGAACGTAAATTTAAATCATGAATTAACAACTTTTGAACCAAAACCTAAAAAACCTGCAAAAATCCATGGGTAATAGAGTTTAAAAATAAAGTTCGTCGAACTTGGGATTTGTAGGAATATGTAGGAAAAACATCGGACGAACTTAAGTTCAAATCATGAATTTACCACTTTTGAACAAAAACCCTAAAAAAATTGCATAAATCTATGAGTAAGAGAATTAAAAATATTTTTTCGTACAACTAGGGTTTGGGAGGAGTGTGTAGGACAAACATCGAGTGAACTTAATACCAAATCATGAATTAACCACTTTCGAACCAAAAATTGATAAATTTTTCACAAATCTATAGGTAAGAGAATTAAAAAATAAAAGTTCGCAAACTAGGGTTTTTGAGGAGTGTGTAGGACAAACATCGCACGAACGTAAGTTCAAATCATGAATTAACAACTTTTGAACCAAAACCCAAAAAAACTCGCAAAAATCCATGGGTAAGAGAGTTTAAAATAAAAGTTCGTCGAACATGGGTTTTGTAGGAATATGTAGGACAAACATCGAACGAACTTAAATTTAAATCATGAATTAACCACTTTTGAACAAACCACTTTTGGAGGATTGTGTAGGACGAACATCGAACGAACTTAAGACCAAATCATGAACTAACTACTTTTGAAATAAAAACCTAAAAAACTCGCACAAATCTATGGGGAAGAGAAATAGAAAAAAAAGTTCGTCGAACTATGGTTTTGTAGGAATATGTAGGACAAACATGGGACGAACTTAAGTTCAAATCCTTAATTAACCACTTTTGAACAAAAACCCTAAAAAACTTGCATAAATCTATGGTAAGTGATTGGAAAAATATTTTCGTTGAACTAGGGTTTGGGAGAAGTGTTTAGGACGAACTTCGAACGAACTTAAGACCAAATCATGAATTAACCACTTTTTAACCAAAACCCTAAAAAACTCGCATAAATATATGGGTAAATGAATTTAATAGAAAAGTTCGTCGAACTAGGGTTTGGTACGAATATGTAAGACAAACATTGGAGGAACTTAAGTTAAAATAATGAATTAACCACTCTTGAAAAAAACCCTAAAAAACTCGCATAAATCTATGGGTAAGAGAATTAAAAATTAAAGTTCGTCGACCTAGGGTTTGGTAGGAGTGTGTAGGACAAACATCGGACGAACTTAAGATCAAATCATGAATGAACCACTTTTGAACAAAAACCCTAAAAAACTCACATAAATCCATGGGTAAGAGAATTAAAAATAAAAGTTCATCGAACTAGGGTTTGGGAGGAGTGTGTAGGAGAAAAATCGAATGAACTTAATACCAAATCATGAATTAACCACTTTCGAACCAAAAATCGTAAAAAGTCGCATATATCTTTACATTAGAGAATTAAAAAAGAAAAGTTCGTCGAACTAAGGTTTTGGAGGAGTTTGTAGGACAAATATCGGACGAACTTAAGTTCTCTAAAAACCGTAGTTCGACGAACTTTTAGGGTTTAGAGTTTAGGGTTTAGGCTTTAACTTAATGCCAAATCATGAATTAACAACTTTTGAACCAAAACCCTAAAAAAGTCGCAAAAATCTATGGGTCAGAGAGTTTAAAATAAAAGTTCGTCGAACTAGGGTTTTGTAGGAATATGTAGGACAAACATCGGACGAACTTAAGTTAAAATCATGAATTAATCACTTTTGAACAAAAACCCTAAAAAACTCGCAAAAATCTTTTTGTAAGAGAGTTTAAAACAAAAGTTCGTTAAACTAGGGATTTGTAAGAATATGTAGGACAAACATCGGAAGTACTTAAGTTAAAATATAGAATTTACCACTTTTGAACAAAAACCCTAAAAAACTCGCATAAATCTATGGGTATGAGAATTAAAAAAAAAAGTTCGTCGAACTAGGGTTTTGGAGGAGTGTGTAGGACGAACATCGAACGAAATTAATACCAAATCATGAATTAACCACTTTTGAACGAAAAATCGAACAAACTCGCGTAAATCTATAGGTAAGAGAATTAAAAAATAAAAGTACGTCGAACTAGGATTTTGGAGGAGTATGGAGGACAAACATCGAACGAACGTAAGTTCAAATTATGAATTCACAACTTTTGAACCAAAAACCTAAAAAACTCGCATAAATCTATGGATAAGAGAATTAAAAATAAAAGTTCGTCGAACTAGGGTTTGGGAAGAGTGTGCAGGACGAAAATCGAACGAACTTAATACCTAATCATGAATTAACGACTTTTGAACGAAAAATGGAAAAAACTTGCATAAATCTCTAGGTAAGAGAATTAAAAAATAAAAGTTCGTCGAACTAGGGATTTGGAGAAGTGTGTACGACAAACATCGGACGAACGTAAGTTCAATAATGAATTAACAACTTTTGAACCAAAAACTTAAAAAAATCGCATAAATCTATGGGTAAGAGAATTAAAAATAAAAGTTCGTCGAACTAGGGTTTGGAAGGAGTGTGTAGGACAAACATCGGACAAACTTAAGTTCAAATCATGAATTAACAATTTTGAACCAAACCCTTAAAAAACTCTAAAAAATCTATGGGTCAGAGAGTTTAAAATAAAAGTTCGTCAAACTAGGGTTTTGTAGGAATATGTAGGACAAACATCGGACGAACTTAAGTTCAAATCATGAATTAACAACTTTTGAACAAAAAACCTAAAAACTTGCATAAATCTATGGGTAAGAGAATTAAAAATATAATTTCGTCGAACTAGGATTTTGGAGGAGTGCGTAGGACGAACATCAAACGAACTTAAGACCAAATCATGAACTAACCACTTTCGAACCAAAAAACCCTAAAAAACATGCCTTAGTCTATTGGTAAGAGAATTTAAAATAAAAGTTCGTCGAACTAGGATTTTGTAGGAATATATAGAACAAACATCGGATGAACTTAAGTTCAAATCATGAATTAACCACTTTTGAACAAAAACCTAAACTACTTGAATAAAGCTATGGTTAAGAGAATTAAAAATATAATTTCGTCGAACTAGGGTTTTGGAGGAGTGTGTAGGACGAACAATGAATGAACTTAAGACCAAATCATGAACTAAGAACTTTCGAACAAAAAACCATAAAAAACTCGCATAAATGTATGGGTAAGAGAGATAAAAATAAAAGTTCGTCGAACTAGGGCTATGGAGGAGTGGGTTTGACAAACATCGGACGAACTTAATTTCAAATCATGAATTAACCACTTTTGAACCAAAAACCTAAAAAACTCGCATAAATGTATGGGTAAGAGAATTAAAAACAAAATTTCGTCGAACTTGGGTTTGGGAGGAGTGTGTAGGACAAACATCGGACGAACTTATGTTCAAATCATGAATTAACCACATTTGAACAAAAACCCTAAAAAATTTGCATAAATATATGATAAGAGAATTCAATAAAAATTTTGTAGAGCTAGGTGTTGATAGGAGTGTGTAGGACGAGCATCGAACGAACTTAATACCAAATCATGAATTAACAACTTTTGAACCAAAAACCTAAAAAATTCGCATAAATCTATGGGTAAGAGAATTAAAAATAAATGTTCGTCGAACTAGGGTTTGAGAGGAGTGTGTAGGATAAACATCGGACGAACTTATGTTCAAATCATGAATTAACCACTTTTGAACAAAAAACCCTAAAAAACTTGCATAAATCTATGGTAAGAGACTTAAATAAAAATTTCGTAGAATCAGGGTTTGAGACTAGTGTGTAGGACGAACATCAAATGAACTTAATACAAAATCATGAATTAACAACTTTTGAAACAGAAACCTAAAAAACTCGCATAAATCTATGGGTAAGAGAATTAAAAATAAAAGTTCGTTGAACTAGGGTTTGGGAGGAGTGTGTAGGACGAACATCGAACGAACTTAATACCAAATCATGAATTAACCACTTTTGAACCAAAAATCGAAAAAACTCGCATAAATTTATAGGTAAGAGAATTAAAAATAAAAATTTGTCGAACTAGTGTTTTGTAGGAATATGTAAGACAAACATCAGACGAACTTAAGTTCAAATCATGAATTAACCACTATTGAACAAAAACATAAAAAACTTGCATAAAGCAATGGTTAAGAGGATTAAAAATATAATTTTGTCGAACTAGGGTTTTTAAGAAGTGTATAGGATGAACATCGAATGAACTTTAGACCAGATCATGAACTAACCACTTTCGAACAAAAAACCCTAAAAAACTCGCCTAAATCTATGGGTAAGAGAATTTAAAATAAAAGTTCGTCGAACTAGGGTAAGAGAATTTAAAATAAAAGTTTGTCGAACTAGGGTTTTGTAGGAATATATAGAACAAACATCGGTTGAACTTAAGTTCAAATAATGAATTCACCACTTTTGAACCAAAAACCTAAAAAACTCGCATAAATCTATTAGTAAGAAAGTTTAAAATAAAAGTTCCTCGAACTAGGGTTTGGGAGAAATGTGTAGGACAAACATCGGACGAACTTATGTTCAAATCATGAATTTACCACTTTTGAACAAAAATCGTAAAAACTTGCATAAATCTATGGTAAGAGACTTAAATAAAAATTTCGTCGAAACAGGGTTTGGGAGGACTGTGTAGGACGAACATCGAACGAACTTAATACCAAATCATGAATTAATAACGTTTGAACCAAAAACCTAAAAAATTTGCATATATCTATAGGTAAGAGAATCAAAAATAAAAGACCGTCGAACTAGGGTTTGGGAGGAGTGTGTAGGACAAACATCGGACGCACTTCTGTTCAAATCATGAATTAACAACTTTTGAACAAAAACCCTAAAAAACTTGCTTAAATCTATGGTAAGAGACTTAAATAAAAATTTCGTAGAACTAGGGTTTGGGGGGGAGTGTGTAGGACGAACATCGAACGAACTTAATCCCAAATTATGAATTAACCACTTTTGAACCAAAAATCGAAAAAACTCGCATAAATTTATAAGTAAGAGAATTAAAAAATAAAAGTTCGTCGAACTAGGGTTTTGGAGTAGTGTGTAGGAAAAACATTAGACGAACTTAAGTTCAAATCATAAATTAACAACTTTTGAACCAAAACCCTAAAAAACTCGCAAAAATCTATTTGTAAGAGAGTTTAAAATAAAAGTTCGTCAAACTAGGGTTTTGTAGGAATATGTAGGACAAACATCGGACGAACTTAAATTCCAATCATGAATTAACAACTTTTGAACCAAAAACATAAAATAGTCGCATAAATCTATAGGGAAGAGAATTAAAAATAAAAGTTTGTCAAACCATGGTTTTGTAGGAATATGTAGGACAAACATCGGACGAACTTATGTTCAAACCATGAATTAACCACTTTTGAACAAAAACCCTAAAAAACTTGCATAAATCTATGGTAAGAGATTTAAATAAAATTTTCGTAGAACTAGGGTTTGGGAGGAGTTTGAAGGACGAACATCGAACGAACTTTATACCAAATCTTGAATTAACCACTTTTCAACGAAAAATCGAAACAACTCGCATAAATTTATAGGTAAGAGAATTAAAAAATAAAAGTTCGTCGAACTAGGGTTTTGGAGGAGTGTGTAGGACAAACATCGGACGAACTTAAGTTCAAATCATGAATTAACAACTTTTGAATTAAAACCCTAAAAAACTCGCAAAAATCTATTTGTAAGAGAGTTTAAAATAAAAGTTCGTCGACATAGGGTTTTGTAGGAATATATAGGACAAACATCTGACCAACTTAAGTTTAAATCATGAATGAACCACTTTTGAAATGAAAACCTAAACAACGCGCATAAATCTATAGGGAAGAGAATTTAAAATAAAAGTTTGTCGAACCAAGGTTTTGGAGGTGTATGTAGGTCTAACATCGAACGAACTTAAGACAAAATCATGAATTAACCACTTTTGAACAAATACCCTAAACAACTCGTATAAATCTATGGGTAAGAGAATTAAAAATAAAAGTTCAACGAACTAGGGTTTGGGAGGAGTGTGTTGGACGAACATCGAAAGAACTTAATACTAAATCATGAATTAACCACTTTTGAACCAAAAATCGAAAAAACTACCATAAATCTATAGGTAAGAGAATTAAAAAATAAAAGTTCGTCGAACTAGAATTTGGGAGGACTGTGTAGGACAGAAATCGAACGAACTTAATACCAAATCATGAATTAACCAATTTTGAACCAAAAATAGAAAAAAGTCGCATATATCTATAGGTAAGAGAATAAAAAAAATAAAAGTTTGTCGAACTAGGGTTTTTGAGGAGTGTGTAGGACAAACATCGGACGAACTTAAGTTCAAATCATGAATTAACAACTTTTGAACAAAAACCCTAAAAAACATGCTTAAATGTATGGTAAGAGACTTAAATAAAAATTTCGTAGAACTAGGGTTTGGGAGGAGTGTGGAGGACGAGCATCGAACGAACTTAATATCAAATCATGAGTTAAAAACTTTTGAACCAAAAACCTAAAAAACTCGCCTAAATCTATGGGTAAGAGAATTTAAAATAAAAGTTCGTCGAACTAGGGTTTTGTAGGAATATATAGAACAAACATTGGATGAACTTAAGACCAAACCATGAATTAACCACTTTTGAACCAAAACCCTAAGAAACTCGAATAACTCTATGGGTAAGTGAATTTAAAACAAAAGTTCGTTGAACTAGGGTTTTGTAGGAATGTATAGAACAAACATCAGACGAACTTAAGTTCAAATCACGAATTAACCACTTTTGGACAAAAAGCGTAAAAAACTTGCATAAATCTATGGGGAAGATAATTAAAAATAAATGTTCGTCAAACTAGGGTTTAGGAGGAGTGAGTAGGACGAAGCTCGAACGAACTTAAGGCCAAATCATGAATTAACCACTTTTGAACCAAAAACCTATAAAATTCGCAAAAATCTATTGGTAAGAGAGTTAAAATAAAAGTTCGTCGAACTAGGATTTTGTAGGAATATGTCGGAAAAACATCGGACGTACTTAAGTTCAAATTATGAATTAACCACTTTAGAACAAAAACCTTAAAAAACTCGCAAAAATCTATTAGTAAGAAAGTTTAAAATAAAAGTTCGTCGAACTAGGGTTTTGTAGGAATATGTATGACAAACATCGGACCAACTTAAATTCAAATCATGAATTAACCACTTTTGAACCAAAAACATAAAAAACTTGCATAAATCTATGGGGAAGAGAATTAAAAATAAAAGTTCGTCACACTAGGGTTTTGTAGGAATATGTAGGACAAACATCGGACGAACTTAAGTTTAAATCATGAATTAACCACTTTTGAACAAAAACTCTAAAAAACTTGCATAAATCCATGGTAAGAGACTTAAATTTTTTTTTTGTTGAACTAGGGTTTGGGAGAAGTGTGTAGGACGAACTTTGAACGATATTAAGACCATATCATGAATTAACCACTTTTGAACCAAAACCCTAAAAAACTCGCGTAACTCTATGGGTAAGAGAATTTAAAATAAATGTTCGTCGAACTAGGGTTTTGTAGGAATATGTAGAACAATTATCGAATGAACTTAAATTTAAATCATGAATTAACAACTTTTGAACAAAAAGCCTAAATAACTTGCATAAATTTATGGGTAAGAGAATTAAAAATAAAAGTTCAACGAACTATGGTTTGGAAGGAGTCTGTAGGATGAACATCGAACAAACTTAAAACCAAATCATGAATTAACCACTTTTGATCCAAAATCGAAAAAACCCGCATAAATCTATAGGTAAGAGAATAAAAAAAAAAGTTCGTCAAACTAGGGTTTTGGAGGAGTGTGTAGGACATACATCGAACGAACGTTACTTCAAATCATGAATTAACAACTTTTGAACAAAAAACCTAAAAAACTCACATATATCTATGGGGAAGAGAATTAAAAATAAAAGTTCGTTGAACTAGGGTTTTGTAGGAATATGTCGGAAAAACATCGGATGAACTTAAGTTCAAATCATGAATTAACCACTTTTAAACAAAAACCCTAAATGACTCGCACAAATCTATTAGGAAGAGAGTTTAAAATAAAAGTTCGTCGAACTAGGGTTTTGTAAGAATATGTAAGACAAACATCGGACGAACTTAAGTTCAAATCATGAATTAACCACTTTTGAACCAAAAACATAAAAAACTCGCATAAATCTATGGTAAGGGACTTAAAAAAAATTTTGTTGAACTAGGGTTTGGGAGAAGTGTTTAGGCATACTTCGAACGAACTTAAGACCATAACATGAATTAACCACTTTTGAACCAAAGCCCTCAAAAACTCGCATAACTCTATGGGTAAGTAAATTAAATATAAAAATTCGTCAAACTAGGGTTTAGGAGGAGTGTGTAGGACGAAGTTCGAACGAACTTAAGACCAAATCATGAATTAACCACTTTTGAACTAAAACCCTAAAAAACTCGCATAATTCTATGGGTAAGAGAATTTAAAATAAAAGTTCGTCGAACTAGGGTTTTGTAGGAATAGGTAGGACAAACATCGGACGAACTTAAGTTTAAATCATAAATTAACCACTTTTGAACAAAAAGCCTAAATAACTTGCATAAATCTATGGGTAAGAGAATTAAAAATAAAAGTTCGTCGAACTACGGTTTGGGAGGAGTGTGTAGGACGAACATCGAACGAACTTAAGACAAAATCATGAACTAACCACTTTTGAAACAAAAACCTAAACAAGTGGCATAGATTTATGGGGAAGAGAATTAAAAATAAAAGTTCGTCGATCTATGGTTTTGTAGGAATATGTAGGACAAACATCAGACGAACTTAAGACAAAATCATGAAGTAACCACTTTTGAAACAAAAACCTAAACAAGTGGCATAGATCTATGGGGAAGAGAATTAAAAATAAAAGTTCGTCGATCTATGGTTTTGTAGGAATATGTAGGACAAACATCGGACGAACTTAAGTTCAAATCATGAATTAACAACTTTTGAACAAAAACCCTAAAAAAATTGCATAAATCAATGGTAAGAGACTTAAAAATAAAATTTCGTTCTACCATGGTTTGGGAGAAGTGTGGAGGATGAACTTCGAAAGAACTTAAGACCAAACCATGAATTAACCACTTTTGAACCAAAACCCTAAAAAACTCTAATAACTTTATGGGTAAGAGAATTTGAAATAAAAGTTCGTTGAACTAGGGTTTTGTAGGAATGTATAGAACAAACATCAGACGAACTTAAGTTCAAATCATGAATTAACCACTTTTGAACAAAAACCGTAAAAAACTTGCATAAATCTATGGGGAAGAGAATTAAAAATAAAAGTTCGTCAAACTAGGGTTTAGGAGGAGTGAGTAGGACGAAGCTCGAACGAACTTAAGGCCAAATCATGAATTAACCACTTTTGAACCAAAAACCTATAAAATTCGCAAAAATCTATTGGTAAGAGAGTTAAAATAAAAGTTCGTCGAACTAGGATTTTGTAGGAATATGTCGGAAAAACATCGGACGTACTTAAGTTCAAATTATGAATTAACCACTTTAGAACAAAAACCTTAAAAAACTCGCAAAAATCTATAAGTAAGAAAGTTTAAAATAAAAGTTCGTCGAACTAAGGTTTTGTAGGAATATGTAGGATAAACACCGTACGAACTTAAATTCAAATCAGGAATTAACCACTTTTGAACCAAAAACCTAAAAAACTCGCATAATTATATAGGTAAGAGAATTAAAAATAAATTTTCGTTACACTAGGGTTTTGTAGAAATATGTAGGACAAACATCGGACGAACTTAAGTTTAAATAATGAATTAACCAGTTTTGAACCAAAAACCTAAAAAACTTGCATAAATCTATGGTAAGAGACTTAAAAATAAAATTTCGTTGAACTAGGGTTTGGGAGAAGTGTGTTGGACGAACATCGAACAAACTTAAGACCAAATCATGAATTATCAAGTTTTGAACCAAAAATCGAAAAAACTCGCATAAATCTATAGGTAAGAGAATAAAAAAAATAAATTTTCGTTGAACTAGGGTTGTGCAGGAATATGTAGAACAATTAACGGACGAACTTAAGTACAAATCATGAATGAATCACTTTTGAACAAAAACCATAAAAAACTTGCATAAATCTATGGTAAGCGACTTAAAAATAAAATTTTGTTGAACTTGGGTTTGGGAGAAGTGTGTAGGACGAACTTTGAATGAACTTAAGACCAAATCATGAGTTACCCTCTTTTGAACCAAAACCCGAAAAAACTCGCATAAATCTATGGGTAAGAGAATTTAAAATAAAACTTCTTTGAACTAGGGTTTGGGAGGAGTGTGTAGGAAGAACTTCGAACGAACTTTTGTTCAAATCATGAATTAACCACTTTTGAACCAAAAACCTAAAAAACTTGCATAAATCTATGGTAAGAGACTTAAAAATAAAATTTCGTAAAACTAAGGTTTGGGAGCAGTGTGTAGGACGAACTTCAAACGAACTTAAGACCAAATCATAAATTAACCACTTTTGAACCAAAACCCGAAAAAACTCGAATAAATCTATGAGTAAGAGAATTTAAAATAAAAATTCGTCGAACTAGGGTTTTGTAGGAATATAAAGATCAAACATCGGACGAACTTAACTTCAAATCATGAATCAGACACTTTTGAAGAAAAACCCTAAAAAACTTGCATAAATATATGGCAAGCAACTCAAAAATAAAATTTCGTTGAACTAGGGTTTGGGAGAAGTGTGTAGGACGAACTTCGAGCGAACTAAAGACAAAGTCATTAATTACCCACTTTTGAACCAAAACACGAAAAAACTCGCATAAATTTATGTGTAAGAGAATTTAAAATAAAAGTTCGTCGAACAAGGGTTTTGTAGGAATATATAGAACAAACATCGGACAAACTTAAGTTAAAATCATGAATTAACCACTTTTGAACCAAAACCCTAAAAAACTTGCATAAATCTATGGTAAAAGGCTTAAAAAAAATTTCGTTGAACTAGGGTTTGGGAAAGTGTGTCAGATAAACTTCGAACAAATTTAAAACCAAATAGTGATTTAACCACTTTTGAACCAAAACGCTAAAAAACTCGCATAAATCTTTGAGTAAGAGAATTTAAAATAAAAGTTCGTCGAACTAGGATTTTGTCGGAATATATAGAACAAACATTGGACGAACTTAAGTTGAAATCATGAATCAAACACTTTTGAAGAAAAACCTTAAATACTTGCATAAATCTATGGGTAAGAGAATTAAAAATTTATTTTCGGTTAACTAGGGTTTGGGAGGAGTGTGTAGGACGAACCTCGAACGAACTTAAAACCAAAACATGAATTAACCACTTTTTAACCAAAACCCGAAAAAACCCGCATAAATCTATGGGTAAGAGAATTTAAAATAAAAGTTCGTCGAACTAGGGTTTTGTAAGAATATATAGATCAAACATCGGACGAACCTAAGTTAAAATCATGAATTAACCACTTTTGAACCAAAACCCTAAAAAACATGCATAAATCTATGGTAAGAGACTTAAAAAAAATTTTCTTTAAACTAGGGTTTAGGAGAAGTGTGTGAGACAAACTTCGAACAAACTTAAAACCAAATAATGATTTAACCACTTTTGAACCAAAACCCTAAAAAACTCGCATAAATCTTTGAGTAAGAGAATTTAAAATAAAAATTCGTCGAACTAGGGTTTTGTCGGAATATAAAGAACAATTATCGGATGAACTTAAGTTCAAATCATGAATCAAACACTTTTGAAAAAAACCCTAAAAAACTTGCACGAACTTAAAAATATAATTTAATTGAACTAGGGTTTGGGTGGAGTTTGTAGGACGAATCTCGAACGAACTTAAAACCCAAACATGTATTAAAAACTTTTTAACCAAAAACCTAAAAAACTCGCGTAATTATACGGGTAAGAGAATTTAAAATAAATTTTCGTTACACTAGGGTTTTGTAGAAATTTGTAGGACAAACATCAGACGAACTTAAGTTCAAATAATGAATTAACCAGTTTTGAACCAAAAACCTAAAAAACTTGCATAAATCTATGGTAAGAGACTTAAAAATAAAATTTCGTTGAATTAGGGTTTGGGAGAAGTGTGTTGGACGAACATCGAACAGACTTAAGACCAAATCATGAATTAACAACTTTTGAACCAAAAATCGAAAAAACTCGCATAAATCTATATGTAAGAGAATAAAAAAAATAAATTTTCGTTGAACTAGGGTTGTGCAGGAATATGTAGAACAATTATCGGACGAACTTAAGTTCAAATCATGAATTAACCACTTTTGAACCAAAAATTGAAAAAAACTCGCATAAATCTATAGGTAAGAGAGTTAAAATAAAAGTTCGTCGAACTAGGTATTGGGAGGAGTGTGTAGGACAAACATCGAACGAACTTAATACCAAATCATGAATTAACCACTTTTGAACCAAAAATCGAAAAAACTCGGATAAATCTATAGGTAAGAGAATAAAAAAATAAAGTTTGTCTAACTAGGGTTTTGGAGGACTGTGTAGGACAAACATCAGACGAACTTAACTTCAAATCATGAATTAACCGCTTTTGAACAAAAACCTTAAAAAACTCGCTTAAATCTATGGGTAAGAAGATTAAAAATAAAGGTTTGTCGAACTAGGGTTTGAGAGGAGTGGGTAGGACAAACATCGAACGAACTTAATACCAAACCATGAATTAACCACTTTTAAACCAAAAATCGAAAAAACACGCATAAATCTATAGGTAAGAGAATAAAAAAAAAAAAGTTCGTCGAATTAGGGTTTTGGAGAAGTGTGTAGGACAAACATCGGATGAACTTAAGTTCAAATCATGAATTAACCACTTCTTAACAAAAAAACCTAAAAAACTCGCATAAATCTATAGGGAAGAGAATTAAAAATAAAAGTTCGTCGAACTAGGGTTTTGTAGGAATATGTAAGACAAACATCAAATGAACATAAGTTCAAATAATGAATTAACCACTTTTGAACCAAAAACCTAAAAAACTTTAATAAATATATGGTAAGAGACTTAAAACTAAAATTTCGTTGAACTAAGGTTTGGGAGAAGTGTGTAAGACAAACATCAAACAAACTTAAAACCAAATCATGATTTAACCACTTTTGAACCAAAACCCTAAAAGCTCGCATTAATCTATGAGTAAGAGAATTTAAAATAAAAGTTCGTCGAACTAGGGTTTAGTCGAATATATAGAACAAACATCGGACGAACTTAAGTTCAAATCATGAACTAACGACTTTTGAACAAAAACCCTTAAAAACTTGCATAAATCTATGGCAAGAGACTTAAAAATAAAATTTCGTCGAACTAGGGTTTGGGAGAAGTGTGTAGGACAAAATTCGAACGAACTTAAAACCAAATAATAAATTAACCACTTTTGAACCAAAACCCTTAAACACTGGCATAAATCTATGAGTAGGATCATTTCGTCGAACTAGGGTTTTGTAGGAATATAAAGAACAAACATCGAACGAACTTATGTTCAAATCGAGAATCAAACAGTTTTGAACAAAAACCCCAAAAACCTTGAATAAATCTATGGGTAAGAGAATTAAAAATATCATTTCTTCCAATTAGGGTTTGGGAGGACTGTGTAGGACGAACCTCGAATAAACATAAGACCAAATCATGAATTAACCACTTTTGAACCAAAAACCTAAAAAACTCGCATAAATCTATAGGTAAGAGAATTAAAAATAAAAGTTCGTCGAACTAGGGTTTGGGAGGAGTGTGTAGGACGAACATCGAACGAACTTAATATTAAATCATGAATTAACCACTTTTGAACCAAAAATTTCGAAAAACCTCGCATGAATCTATAGGTAAGAGAAATAAAAAATAAAAGTTCGTCGAACTAGGGTTTTGGAGGAGTGTGTAGGACAAACATCGGACGAACTTCAGTTCAAATCATGAACTAACAACTTTTGAACCAAAACCCTAAAAAACTTCCAAAAATCTATTGGTAAGAGAGTTTAAAATAAAAGTTCGTCGAACTAGGGTTTTGTATGAATATCTAGGACAAACATCGGACGAACATAGGTTCAAATCTTGTATTTACCACTTTTGATCAAAAACCCTAAAAAACTTGCATACATCTATGGTAAGTGACTTCAAAATAAAATTTCGTTGAACTAGGGTTTGGGAGAAGTGTGTAGGACGAACTTCGAACGAACTTAAGACCAAATCATAAATTAACACTTTTGAACAAAACCTGAAAAAACTCGCATAAATATATGGGTTAGAGAATTTAAAATAAAAGTTCGTCGAACTAGGATTTTGTAGGAATATATAGAACTAACATCGAACGAACTTAAGTTCAAATCATGAATTAACCACTTTTGAACAAAAACCCTTAAAAACTTACATAAATCTATGGGTAAGAGAATGAAAAATATAATTTCGTCGAACTAGGGTTTGGGAGGAGTGTGTAGGACGAACCTCAAACGAACTTAACCAACTCTTGAATTAAACACTTTTGAACCAAAAACCTAAAAAACTCGCATACATCTATCGGTAAGAGAATTTAAAATAAGAGTTCGTCCAAGGGTTTGGGAGGAATGTGTAGGACAAACATCGGACGAACTCAAGGTCAAATCATGAATTAACCACTTTTGAACAAAAACCCAAAAAAACTCGCATTTATCTATGGGTAAGAGACTTAAAAATAAAAGTTCGTCGAACTAGGGTTTGGGAGGAGTGTGTAGGATATAGATCGGACGAACTTAAGTTGAAATCATGAATTAACAACTTTTGAACCAAAAACCTAAAAAACTCACATAAATCTATGGGGAAGATAATTAAAAATAAAAGTTCGTCGAACTAGTGTTTCGTAGGAATATGTAGGACAAACATCGGACGAACTTAAGTATCATGAAATAACCACTTTTGAACAAAAACCCTAAAAAACTTGTATAAATCTATGGTAAGAGACTTAAAAATAAAATTTCGTTGAACTAGGGTTTGGTAGAAGTGTGCAGGATGAACTTCGAACAAACTTAAGACAAAATCATGAATTAACCACTTTTGACCGAATTCCTAAAAAACTCGCATAACTCCATGGGTAAGAGAATTAAAAATATAATTTCGACAAACTAGGTTTTGGGAGGAGTGTGTAGGACGAACCTCGAACGAATTTAAGACCAACTCATGAATTAAACAGTTTTGAACCAAAAACCTAAAAAACTCGCATAAATCTATCGGTAAGAGAATTTAAAATAAGAGTTCGTCCAACTAGGGTTTGGGAGAAATGTAGAGGACAAACATCGGACGAACTTAAAGTCTAATCATGAATTAACCACTTTTGAGCAAAAAAACTAAAAAACTTGCAGAAATCTATTTGTAAGAGAATTCAAAATATAATTTTGTCGAACTAGGGTTTGGGAGGAGTGTGTAGGACGAACATCGAAAGAACATAAGACCAAATCATGAAGTAACCACTTTTGAACCAAAACCCAAAACAACTCACAAAAATCTATGAATAAGAGTGTTTATATTAAAAGTTTGTTGAACTAGGGTTTTGTAAGAATATGTAGGACAAACATCGGACGAACTTAAGTTCAAATAATGAATTAACCACTTTTGAACCAAAAACCTAAAAAAAGCGCATAAATTAATGGGGAAGATAATTAAAAATAAAAGTTCGTCGAACTAGTGTTTTGTAGGAATATATAGGACAAACATCGACTCAACTTAAGTCAAATCATGAATTAACCACTTTTGAACAAATCCCCTAAAAAACTTGCATAAATCTATCGTAAGAGACTTAAAAGAAAATTTCGTTGATCTAGGGTTTGGGAGAAGTGTGTAGGACGAACTTCGAACCAACTTAAGACCAAATCATGAATTAACCACTATTGAATTAAATTCCTAAAAAACTCGCATAACTCCATGGGTAAGAGAATTTAAAATAAAAGTTCGTTGAACTAGGGTTTTGTAGGAATATATAGAACAAACCTTTGAGGAACTTAAGTTCAAATCATGAATTAACCACTTTTGACCAAAACCCGAAAAAACTCGTATAAATCTATGGGTAAGAGAATTAAAAATAAAAGTTCGTCGAACTAGGATTTTGTAGGAATATATAGAAAACATCAGACGAACTTAAGTTCAAATCATGAATTAACCGCTTTTGAACAAAAACCGTACAAAAGTTCTATAAATCTATGGATAAGAGAATTAAAAATATAATTTCGTCGAATTTGGGTTTAGGAGGAGTGTGTAGGACGAACCTCGAACGAACGTGAGACGAAATCATGAATTAACCACTTTTGAACAAAAAACCTAAAAAACTCACATAAATCTATGGGTAAGAGAATTAAAAATAAAAGTTCGTCGAACTAGGGTTTGGGAGGCGTGTGAAGGACAAACCACGGACGAACTTAAGTTCAAATCATGAATTAACCACTTCTCAACAAAAACCTTAAATAACTCGCATAAATCTATAGGTAAGAGAATTAAAAATAAAAGTTCGTCGAACTAGAGTTTGGGAGGAATGTATAGGAAGAACATCTAACGAACTTAATACCAAATCATGAATTAACCACTTTTGAACCAAAAATCGAAAAAACTCGCATAAATCTATATGTAAGAGAATTAAAAAATAAAAATTTGTAGAAGTAGGGTTTTGGAGGAGTGTGAAAGACAAACATCGGACGAACTTAAGTTCAAATCATGAATTAACTTCTTTTGAACAAAAACCAAAAAAAAGTCGCATAAATCTATGGGTAAGAGAATTAAAAATAAAAGTTTGTCAAACTAGGGTTTGGGAGGAATGTGTAGGACAAACATCGAATAAACTTAATACCAAATCATGACTTAACCACTTTTGAACCAAAAACCTAAAAAACTCGCAAAAATCTAGGGGGAAGAGCATTAAAAATAAACGTTCGTCAAACTACGGTTTTATAGGAATATGTAATACAAACATCGGACGAACTTAAGTTCAAATCATGAAGTAACCACCTTTGAACAAAAACCCTAAAAAACATGCATAAATCTATGGATAAGAGAATTAAAAATATAATTTCGTCGAACTAGGGTTTTGGAAAGTGTTTACGACAAACATCGAACGAACTTAAGACCAAATCATGAACTAACCACTTTTGAACCAAAAACCTAAAAAATTCGCATAAATCTACGGGGAAGAGACTTAAAAATAAAAGTTTGTCGAACTGGGGTTTTGTAGGAATATGTAGGACAAACATCGGACGAACTTAAGGTCAAATCATGAAGTAACCACTTTTGAACAAAAACCCTAAAAAACTTGCATAACTCTATGGTAAGAGACTTAAAAATAAAGTTTCGTCGAAGTAGGGTTTGGGAGAAGTCGGTAGGACGAACTTTGAAAAAATTTAAGACAAAATCATGAATTAACCACATTTGAACCAAAACCCTAAAAAAATCGCTTAAATCTATAGGTAAGAGAATTTAAAACAAAAGTTCGTCGAACAAGGTTTTGTAGGAAAATATAGAACAAACATCGGATGAACTTAAATTTAAATCACGAATCAACCACTTTTGAACAAAAACCCTAAAAAACTTGCATAAATCTATGGGTAAGAGAATTAAAAATATAACTTCGTCGAACTGGGGTTTGGGAGGAGTGTGTAGGACGAACCTCGAACGAACATAAGACCAAATCATGAATTAACCACTTTTGAACGAAAAACCTAAAAAACTCGCATAAATGTATAGGTAAGAGAATTGAAATAAAATTTCGTCGAACTAGGGTTTTGGAGGAGTGTGTAGGACAGACATCGGACGAACTTAATTTTAAATCATGAATTAACCACTTTTGAACAAAAACCCAAAAAAAAATCGCATAAATCTATGGGTAAGAGAATTAAAAATAAAAGTTCGTCGAACTAGGGTTTGGGAGGAGTGTGTAGGACGAACATCGAACGAACTTCAGTTCAAATCATGAATTAACAACTTTTGAACCAAAACCCTAAAAAACTTCCAAAAATCTATTGGTAAAAGAGTTTAAAATAAAAGTTCGTCGATCTAGAGTTTTGTAGTAATATGTAGGACAAACCTCGGACGAACTTAAGTTCAAATCATGAATTAAAAACTTTTGAACAAAAACCCTTAAAAACTTGCATAAATCTCTGGGTAAGAGAATTAAAAATATAATTTTGTCGAACTAGGGTTTTTGAGAAGTGTGTATGACGAACATCGATCGAACTTAAGACCAAATCATGAACTAACCAATTTTGAACCAAAAACATAAAAAACTTGCAAAAATCAATTGAGAATAGAATTAAAAATAAAAAGTCGTCGAACTAGGGTTTTGTAGTAATATCTAAGACAAACATTGAACGAACTTATGTTCGACTCATGAAGTAACCACTTTTGAACAAAAACCCTAAAAAACTTGCATACATCTATGGTAAGAGACTTAAAAATAAAATTTCGTCGAACTAGGGTTTGAGAGAAGTGTGTAGGATGAACTTCGACTGAACTTAAGACCAAATCATGAATTAACCACTTTTGAACCAAAACTCTAAAAAACTCGCATAAATCTATGGGTAAGAGAATTTAAAATAAAAGTTTGTCGAACTAGGGTTTAGGAGGAGTGTGTAGGATAGACATCGGACGAACTTAAGTTTAAATCATGAATTAACCACTTTTGAACAAAAACCCAAAAAAAAATCGCATAAATCGATGGGTAAGAGAATTAAAAATAAAAGTTCGTCGAACTAGGGTTTGTGAGGAGTGTGTAGGACGAACATCGAATGAACTTCAGTTCAAATCATGAATTAACAACTTTTGAACCAAAACCGTAAAAAACTTCCAAAAATCTATTGGTAAAAGAGTTTAAAATAAAAGTTGGTCGAACTAGGGTTTTGTAGGAATATATGTAGGACAAACATCGGACGAACATAAGTTCAAATCATGTATTTACCACTTTAGAACAAAAACCCTAAAAAGCTTCGCATAAATATATGGGTAAGAGAATTCAATATAAAAGTTCGTCGAACTAGGGTTTTGTAGGAATATATAGAACAAACATCGAACGAAGTTAAGTTTTAATCATGAATTAACCACTTTTGAAGAAAAACCCTAAAAAACTTGCATAAATCTATGGGTAAGAGAATTAAAAATATAAGTTCGACGAACTAGGGTTTGGGAGTTGTGTGTACGACGAACCTCGAACGAACTTAAAACCAAATCATGAATTAACCACTTTTGAACCAAAACTCTAAAAAACTCGCATAAATCTATGGGTAAGAGAATTTAAAATAAAAGTTTGTCGAACTAGGGTTTTGTAGGAATATATAGAACAAAAATCGGACGAACTTACGTTCAAATCATGAATTAACCACTTTCGAAAGAAAACCTTAAAAATCTTGCTTAAATCTATAGGTATGAGAATTGAAAATATAATTTCGTCGAACTAGGGTTTGGGAGGACTGGGTAGGATGAACCTCGAACGAACTTAAGACCAAATCATGAATTAACCACTTTTGAACAAAAAACATTACAAACTTGCAAAAATCTATGGGTAAGAGAATTACAAAAAAAACATTCGTTGATCTAGGGTTTGGGAGAAGTGTGTAGGACGAACTTCGAACAAATTTAAGACAAAATCATGAATTAACCACATTTGAACAAAAACCCTAAAAAAATCGCATAAATCTATGGGTAAGAGAATTTAAAACAAAAGTTCGTCGAACAAGGTTTTGTTGGAATATATAGAACAAACATCGGATGAACTTAAATTTAAATCACGAATTAACCACTTTTGAATAAAAACCCAAAAAACTTGCATAAATCTATGGGTAAGAGAATTTAAAATATAATTTCGTCGAATTGGGGTTTGAGAGGAGTGTGTAGGACGAACCTCGAACGAACGTTAGACCAAATCATGAATTAACCACTTTTGAACGAAAAACCTAAAAAACTCGCATAAATGTATAGGTAAGAGAATTGAAATAAAATTTCGTCGAACTAGGGTTTTGGAGGAGTGTATAGGACAGACATCGGACGAACTTAAGTTTAAATCATGAATTAACCACTTTTGAACAAAAACCCAAAAAAAGTCGCATAAATCTATTGATAACAAAATTAAAAATAAAAGTTCGTCGAACTAAGGTTGTGAGGAGTGTGTAGGACGAATATCAAACGAACTGCAGTTCAAATCATGAATTAACAACTTTTGAACCAAAACCCTAAAAAACATCCAAAAATCTATTGGTAAAAGAGTTTAAAATAAAAGTTCGTCGAACTAGGGTTTTGTAGGAATATATGTAGGACAAACATCGGACGAACATAAGTTCAAATCATGTATTTACCACTTTAGAACAAAATCCCTAAAAAGCTCGCATAAATATATGGGTAAGAGAATTTAAAATAAAAGTTCGTCGAACAAGGGTTTTGTAGGAATATATAGAACAAACATCAAACGAAGTTAAGTTTTAATCATGAATTAACCACTTTTGAAGAAAAACCCCAAGAAAAGTTCATCGAACTAGGGTTTGGGAGGTCTGTGTACGACGAACCTTGAACGAACTTGAGACCAAATCATGAATTAACCACTTTTGAAAAAAAAACCTAAAAAACTCGCATAAATCTATGGCTAAGAGAATTAAAAATAAAATTTTGTCGAACTAGGGTTTGGGAGCAGTGTGTACGACGAACATCGAACGAACTTGATACCAAATCATGAATTAGCCACTTTTGAACTAAATATTGAAAAAACTCGCAAAAATCTATCGGTAAGAGAGTTTAAATTAAAAGTTCGTCGAACTTGGGTTTTTAAGGAACAAGTAGGACAAACATCGGACGACTTTAAGTTCAAATCATGAATTAAGCACTTTTGAACAAAAACCCTTAAAAACTTGCATAAATCTATGGGTAAGAGAATTAAAAATATAATTTTGTCGAACTAGGGTTTTTGAGGAGTGTGTAGGACGGACATCGATCGAACTTAAGACCAAATCATGAACTAACCAATTTTGAACCAAAAACATAAAAAACACGCATAAATCTATGGAGAATAGAATTAAAAATAAAAAGTCGTCAAACTAGGGTTTTGTAGTAATATGTAGGACAAACATCGGACGAACTTATGTTCGAATCATGAAGTAACCACTTTTGAACAAAAACCCTAAAAAACTTGCATACATCTATGGTAAGAGACTTAAAAATGAAATTTCGTCGAACTAGGGTTTGGAAGAAGTGTGTAGGACGAACTTCGAACGAACTTAAGACTAAATCATGAATTAACCACTTTTGAACCAAAACTCTAAAAAACTCGCATAAATCTATGGGTAAGAGAATTTAAAATAAAAGTTTGTCGAACTAGGGTTTTGTAGGAATATATAGAACAAAAATCGAACGAACTTACTTTCAAATCATGAATAAACCACTTTCGAACAAAAACCTTAAAAACCTTGCTTAAATCTCTAGGTATGAGAATTGAAAATATAATTTCGTCGAACTAGGTTTGGGAGGACTGTGTAGGATGAACTCGAACGAACTTAAGACCAAATCATGAATTAACCACTTTTGAACAAAAAACCTTACAAACTTGCATAAATCTATGGGTAAGAGAATTAAAAATAAACATTCGTTGATCTAGGGTTTGGGAGAAGTGTGTAGGACGAACTTCAAACAAATTTAAGACAAAATCATGAATTAACCACATTTGAACCAAAACCGTAAAAAAATCGCATAAATCTATGGGTAAGAGAATTTAAAACAAAAGTTCGTCCAATAAGGTTTTGTAGGAATATATAGAACAAACATCGGATGAACTTAAATTTAAATCACGAATTAACCACTTTTGAACAAAAAACCTAAAAAACTTGCATAAATCTATGGGTAAGAGTATTTAAAACAAAAATTTGTCGAACAAGGTTTTGTAGGAATATATAGAATAAACATCGGATGAACTTAAATTTAAATCACGAATTAACCAATTTTGAACAAAAACCCTAAAAAACTTGCACAAATCTATGGGTAAGAGAATTTAAAATATAATTTCGTCGCATTCGGGTTTGGGAGGAGTGTGTAGGACGAACCTCGAACAAATGTAAGACCAAATCATGAATTAACCACTTTTGAACGAAAAACCTAAAAAACTCGCATAAATCTATAGGTAAGAGAATTGAAATAAAATTTCGTCGAACTAGGGTTTGGGAGGACTGTGTAGGACAGACATCGGACGAACTTAAGTTTAAATCATGAATTAACCACTTTTGAACAAAAACCCAAAAAAAGTCGCATAAATCTATTGGTAAGAGAATTAAAAATAAAAGTTCGTCGAACTAGGGTTTGGGAGGAGTGTGTAGGACGAACATCAAACGAACTTCAGTTCAAATCATGAATTAACAACTTTTGAACCAAAACCCTAAAAAACTTCCAAAAATCTATTGGTAAAAGAGTTTAAAATAAAAGTTGGTCGAACTAGGGTTTTGTAGGAATATATGTAGGACAAACATCGGACGAACATAAGTTCAAATCATGTATTTACCACTTTAGAACAAAAACCCTAAAAAGCTTCGCATAAATATATGGGTAAGAGAATTCAATATAAAAGTTCGTCGAACTAGGGTTTTGTAGGAATATATAGAACAAAACATCCAACGAACTTAAGTTCAAATCATGAATTAACCACTTTTGAAGAAAAACCCTAAACACTTGCATAAATCTATGGTAAGAGACTGAAAAATAAAATTTTGTTGAACAAGGGTTTGGGAGAAGTGTGTAGGATGAACTTCGAACGAACTTAAGACCAAATCATGAATTAACTACTTTTGATTCAAAACCCTAAGAAACTCGCATAACTCTATGGGTAAGAGAATTAAAAATAAAAGTTCGTCGATTTAGGGTTTTGTAGGAATATGTAGGACAAACATCGGACGAACTTAAGTACAAATCATGAATTAACCAGTTATGAACAAACACCCTAAAAAACATGCATAAATCTATGGTAAGAGACTTAAAAATATAATTTCGTCTAACTAAGGTTTTGGAGGAGTGTGTAGGACGAACATTGAACGAATTTAAGACCAAATCATGACCTATCCACTTTCTGAACTAAAAACCTTAAAAACTCGCATAAATCCATGGGTAAGAGAATTTAAAATAAAACTTCGTCGAACTAGAGTTTTGTAGGAATATATAGAACAAACATCGGACGAACTTAAGTTCAAATCATGAATTAACCACTTTGGAAGAAAAACCCTAAAAAACTTGAATAAATAAATCTATGGGTAAGAGATTTAAAAATATAATTTCGTCAAACTAGGGTTTGGGAGAAGTGTGTAGGATGAACTTGAACGAACTTAAGACCAAATCATGAATTAACCACTTTTGATTCAAAACCCTAAGAAACTCGCATAACTCTATGGGTAAGAGAATTAAAAATAAAAGTTCGTCGATTTAAGGTTTTGTAGGAATATATAGGATAAACATCAGACGAACTTAAGTTCAAATCATGAATTAACCAGTTTTGAACAAAAATCCTAAAAACCATGCATTAATCTATGGTAAGAAACTTAAAATTATAATTTCGTCGAACTAGGGTTTTGGAGGAGTGTGTAGGACGATTATCGAACGAACTTAAGACCAAATAATGAACTAACCATTTTTGAACCAAAAACCTAAAAAACTCGCATAAATCTATGGGGAAGAGAATTAAAAATAAAAGTTCGTCGAACTAGGGTTTTGTAAGATAATGTAAGACAAACATCGGACGAACTTAAGTTCAAATCATGAATTAACCACCTTTGAACAAAAACCCTAAAAACTTGCATAAATCTATGCGTAAGAGAATTAAAAATATAATTTCGTAGAACTAGGATTTGGGAGGAGTGTGTAGGACAAACATCGGACGAACTTAAGTTCAAATCATGAATTAACTACATTTGAACAAAAACCCTAAAAAACTCGCATAAATCTATAGGTAAGAGAATTAAAAATATAATTTCGTCGAACTAGGGTTTGGAAAGAGTGTGTTGGACGAACCAAAAAAGAACTTAAGAGCAAATCATGAATTAACCACTTTCGCACAAAAACCCTAAAAAACTCGCATAAATCTATAGGTAAGAGAATTAAAAATAAAAGTTCATCGATTTAGGGTTTTGTAGGTATATGTAGGACAAACATCGGACGAACTTAAGTTCAAATCATGAATTAACCACTTTTAAACAAAAACCCTAAAAAACTTCATAAATCTATGGTAAGAGACATAAATATAATTTTGTCGAACTAAGGTTTCGGAGGAGTGTGTAGGACAAACCTCAAACGAACTTAAGAGAAAATCATGAATTAACCACTTTTAAACCAAAAACGTAAAAAACTCGCATAAATCTAAGGGTGAGAGAATTAAAAATAAAAGTTCGAAGAACTAGAGTTTGGGACGAGTGTGTTGTACAAACATCGGAAGAACTTAAGTTCAAATCATGAATTTACCAGTTTTGAACAAAAACCCTAAAAAATCGCATAAATCTGTGGGAAAGAGAATTAAAAATAAAAGTTCGTCGAACTAGGGTTTTGTAGGAATGTGTAGGACAAACATCGGACGAACTTAAGTTCAAATCATGAATTAACAACTTTTGAACCAAAACCCTAAAAACCTCCCAAAAATCTATGGGAAGACAGTTTAAAATAAATGTTTGTCGAACTAGGGTTTTGTAGGAATATGTAGGACAAACATCGGACGAATTTAAGTTTAAATCATCAATTAGCCACTTTTGAAGAAAAAACGTAAAAAACTTGCATAAATCTATGGGTAAGAGAATTTAAAATATAAATTCATCGAACAAGGGTTTGGGAGGAGTGTGTAGAACGAACCTCTAACGAAATTAAGAGCAAATCATGAATTCACCACTTTTGAAGCAAAAACCTAAAAAACTCACATAAATCTATGGGTTAGAGAATTAAAAATAAAAGTTCGTCGAACGGGTTTGTTAGGATTGTGTAGGACAAACATCGGACGAACTTAAGTTCAAATCATGAATTAACCACTTTTGAACAAAAACCCTGAAAAACTCGCATAAATCTTTGGGTAAAAGAAATTAAAATAAAAGTTCGTCAAACTAGGGTTTAGGAGGAGTGTGTAGGACGAACATCGAACGAACATAATACCAAATCATTAATTAACCACTTTTTAACCAAAAATCAAAAAGACTCGCTTAAATGTATTGGTAAGAGAATTAAAAAATAAAACTTCGTCGAACAAGGGTTTTGGAGGAGTGTGTAGGACAAACATCGAACGAACTTAAGTTCAAATCATGAATTAACAACTTTTGAAACAAAACGCTAAGAAACTCGCAAAAATCTATGGGTAAGAGAATTAAAAATATAATTTCATCAAACAAGGGTTTTTGAGGAGTGCGTAGGACGAACATCGAACGAACTTAAGACCAAATCATTAACTAGCCACTTTTGGACAAAAAAAATAAAAAACTCCCATAAATCTATTAGGAAGAGAATTTAAAATAAAAGTTGTCGATCTAGGGTTTTGTAGGAATATATAGAACAAACATTAGATGCACTTAAGTTCAAATAATGAATTAACCACTTTTGAAGAAAGACCCTAAAAAACTTGCATAAATATATGACTAAGAGAATTGAAAATATAATTTCGTCGAACTAGGGTTTGGAAAGACGGTGTAGGACGAAGATCGAATGAACTTAATACCAAATCATGAATTAACCACTTTTGAACCAAAAATCAAAAAAACTCGCATAAATCTATAGGTAAGAGAATTTAAAAATAAAAGTTCGTCGATCTAAGGTTTCGGAGGAGTGTGTAGGACAAACATTGGACGAACATTAGTTCAAATCATGAATTAACAACTTTTGAAATAAACCCTTAAAAACACGCAAAAATCTATCGGTAAGAGAGTTTAAAAAAAAAGTTCGTCGAACTTGGGTTTTGTAGGAACATGTAGGACAAACATCAGACGAACTTCAGTTCAAATCATGAATTAACCACTTTTGAACAAAAACCCTAAAAACTTGCATAAATCTATGGGTAAGAGAATTAAAAATATAATTTCATCGAACTAGGGTTTTGGAGGAGTGTGTAGGACGAACATCGAATGAACTTAAGACAAAATCATGAACTAACCTCTTTTGACCAAAATCCTAAAAAACTCGCATAAATCTATAGGGAATAGAATTAAGAATAAAAGATCGTTGAACTAGGGTTTTGTAGGAATGTGTCGGACAAACATCGGACGAACTTAAGATCAAATCATGAATTAACAACTTTTTAACAAAAAACCTAAAAAACTCGCATAAATCTATGGGTAAGAGAATTAAAAATAAAAGTTCATTGAACAAGGGTTTAGGAGGAGTGTGTAGGACAAACATCGGACGAACTTAAGTTCAAATCATGAATTAACCAATTTTGAACAAAAACCCTAAAAAACTCGCATAAATCTATGGGTAAGAGAATTAAAAATAAAAGTTCTTCGAACTAGGGTTTTGGAGGAGTGTGTAGGACGAACATCGAATGAATTTAATACCAAATCATGAATGAACCACTTTTGAACCAAAAATCGAAAATACTCGCATAAATTTATAGGTAAGAGAATTAAAAAATAAAAGTTCGTCGAACTATGGTTTTGGAGAAGTGTGTAGTACAAACATCGGACGAAATTAAGTTCAAATCATGAATTTAAAACTTTTGAACCAAAACCCTAAAAAACTCGCAAAAATCTATTTGTAAGAGAGTTTAAAATAAAAGTTTGTCGAACTAGGGTTTTGTAGGAATATGTAGGACAAACATCAGACCAACTTAAGTTCAAATCAAGAATTAAACACTTTTGAACCAAAAACCTAAAAAACTTGCATAAATCTATCGGGAATAGAATTTAAAATAAAAGTTCGTCAAACGAGGGTTTTGGAGGAGTATGTAGGACGAACATCGAACGAACTTCAGCCAAATCATGAACTAACCACTTTTGAAACAAAAACCTAAAAAACTCGCATAAATCCATGAGGAAGAGAATTAAAAATAAAAGTTCGTCGAACTAGGATTTTGTAGGAATATGTAGGACAAACATCGGACGAACTTAATTTAAAATCATGAATAAATCACTTTGGAACAGAAACCCTAAAAAACTCGCATAAATCTATAGGTAAGAGAATTAAAAACTAAAGTTCGTCGAACTAGGGTTTGGGAGGAGTGTGTATGACGAAAATCAAATGAACTTAATACCAAATCATGAATTAACCACTTTTGAACCAAAAATCGAAAAAAGTCGCATATATCTAGAGGTAACAATTTGGGAGGAGTGAGTAGGACAAACATGGAGTGAGTAGGACAAACATGGAACGAACTTAAGTTCAAATCATGAATTAACAATTTTTGAACCAAAACCCTAGAAAACTTGCAAAAATCTATGGGTCAGAGAATTTAAAATAAAAGTTCGTCAAGCTAGGGTTTTGTAGGAATATGTAAGACCAACATCGGACGAATTTAAGTTCAAATCATGAATTAACCACTTTTGAACAAAAAACCTAAAAAACATGCACAAATCTATGGGTAAGAGAATTCAAAATATAATTTCGTCGAACTAGCGTTTGGGAGGAGTGTGAAGGACAAACATCAGACGAACTTAAGTTAAAATCATGTATTAACCACTCTTGAACAAAAACCCTAAAAAACTCGCATAAATCTTTGGGGTAAGAGAATTAAAATTATAATTTTGTCGAACTAGGGTTTTGGAGGAAAGTGTAGGACGAACATCGAACGAACTTAAGACCAAATCATGAACTAACCACTTTTGAAACAAAAACCTTAAAACTCGCATAAATCTAAGATGAAAAGAATTAAAAATAAAAGTTCATCGAACTACCGTTTGGGAGGAGTGTGTAGGACAAAACTCGAACGAACTTATGTTTAAATCATGAATTAACCACTTTTGAACAAAAACCCTAAAATACTTGAATAAATCTATGGTAAGAGACTTAAATAAAAATTTCGTAGAACTAGGGTTTGCGAGGAGTGTGTAGGACGAACATCGAACGAACTTAATACCAAATCATGAATTAACCACTTTTGAACAAAAAATCGAAAAAACTCTCATAAATTTATAGGTAAGAGTTCTTTGAACTAGGATTTTTGAGAAGTGTGTAGGACAAACATCGGACGAACTTAATACCAAATCATGAATTAACAACTTTTGAACCAAAAATCGAAAAGACTAGCATAAATTTATATGTAATAAAATAAAAAATTAAAAAGTTAGTCGAACTAGGGTTTTAGAGGAGTGTGTAGGACAAACATCAGACAAACGTAAGTTCAAATCATGAATTAACAACTTTTGAACCAAAAACCTAAAAAACTCGCATAAATCTATGGGTAAGAGAATTAAAAATAAAATTTCGTCGAACTAGGGTTTGGGAGGAGTGTGTAGGACCAACATCGGATGAACTTATGTTCAAATCATGAATAAACCACTTTTGAAAAAAAAACCCTAAAAACATGCATAAATCTATGGGAAGACACTTAAATAAAAATTTCGTAGAACTAGGGTTTGGGAGGAGTGTGTAGGACGAACGTCGAACGAACTTAATACCAAATCATGAATTAACCACTTTTGAACCAAAAATCGAAAAGACTCACATAAATCTATGGCGAAGAGAATTAAAAATAAAATTTCGTCGAACTGGGGTTTTGTTCATACGTAGGATAAACATCAGATGAACTTAACTTAAAATCATTAATTAATCACTCTTGAAAAAAAACCCTAAAAAACTCGCATAAATCTATGGGTAAGAGGATTTAAAATAAAAGTTCGTCGAACTAGGGTTTTGGAGGAGTGTGTAGGACAAACATCGGACGAACTTAATACCAAATCATGAATTACAAACTTTTGAACCAAGAACCTAAAAAACTCGCATAAATCTATGGGTAAGAGAATTAAAAATAAAAGTTTATAGAACTAAGGTTTAGGAGGAGTGTGTAGGACAAACATCGGATGAACTTATGTTCAAATCATGAATTAACCACTTTTGAACAAGAACCCTAAAAAACTTGCATAAATCTATGGTAAGATACTTAAATAAAAATTTCATTCAACCAGGGTTTTGGAGGAGTGTGTAGGACGAGCATCGAACGAACTTAATACCAAATCATGAATTAACAACTTTTGAACCAAAAACCAAAAAAACTAGCATATATCTATTGGTAAGAGAATTAAAAATAATAGTTCGTCGCACTAGGGTTTGGGAGGAGTGTGTAGGACAAACATCAGACGAACTTATGTTCAAATCTTGAATTTAAGACTTTTGAACAAAAACCCTAAAAAACTTGCATAAATCTATGGTAAGAGACTTAAATAAAAATTTCGTACAACTAGGGTTTGGGAGGAGAATTATAAATAAAAGTTCGTCGAACTAAGGTTTTATAGGAATATGTAGGACAAACATCGGACGAACTTAAGTTAAATTACTGAATTAACCACTTTTGAACAAAAACCCTAAAAAACTCCCATAAATCTATGGGTAAGAGAATTAAAAAAATAAAACTTCGTCGAACTAGGGTTTGAGAAAAGTGTGTAAGACAAACATCCGACGAACTTATGACCAAATCATTAATTAATGGTAAGAGACATAAAAATAAAATTTTTTTGAACTAGGGTTTGGGAGAAGTGTGTAGGATGAACTTCAAATGAATATATAGAACAAACATCGGACGAACTTAAGTTCAAATCATTAATTAACAACTTTTGAACAAAAACCCTAAAAAACTTCCATAAATCTATGGGTAAGAGAATTAAAAATTTAATTTCGTCGAACTAGAGTTTGGGAGGAGTGTGTAAGACGAACCTCGAATGAACTTAAGACCAAATCATGAATTAACCACTTTTGAACCAAAAATTTATAAAACTCGCATAAATCTATGGGTAAGTGAATTAAATATAAAAGTTCGTTGGAATAGGGTTTGGGAGGAGTGTGTAGGACAAACATCGGATGAACTTAAGTTCAAATCCTAAATTAACCACTTTTGAACAAAAACCATAAAAAACTCGCATTAATCTATGGGTAAGAGATTTAAAAATAAAAGATCGT
>JBBMEG010011955.1:0-31272 GCA_037832605.1 Cyclanthera cordifolia
TGTGTTTCTTTCAAATATCTAGTGTTCTATTTATTGCCTTTCAAATATCTAGGGTTCTAAACCTACATTATGCCTCCATTAATTTGGGGAGTGTTTGTTAAGTAGTATTACAAAAAAAAAAAAAAATTAGACTTGGGCGAGATTTAGCACTTACAAGTCCATTACAAAAATTCCCCATAAAAACCCCACTTTGGCCCAGTTATAACTACTTTAGTACAAACCCCCTTTCCAAAACCATTAAACAAACGAGCATCTGAAAAACACTCAATATTCATATGTCCATGATTCTCATACAACAGTTCTTTACCTGGAGCAGATTTTAAATAACCAACAATTTGTTCCACAGCTATCCAATAATCTACTGTAGGAGCTAACGTAAACTGACTGACAACAACGATAGGATACGATATATCTTGTCTCGCAATAGTCCGTGACTGACCATAGTTATTTTTCCTTAACCAGTTGTAAATTAGGAACCATTGGCGTACTGCACGGTTTCATAGCTAACTTTCCTATTCCAGTCAACAAATCTAGAACATATTTTTGTGGAGACACGAAGACTCATATATTATTCCTCATAACTTCAATACCTAAGAAATATTTGAGAGTTCCAGGATCCTTAGTACAAATATGTCCGTGAAGAAACGATTTCAATGAGGCCACACCTGGAACATCATCCCCAGTGATAATTATATCGTCAACATATACTACTAGCAAAAGAGTCCCATGTTGAGATCGTCTAAAAAACACCAAATGGTCAGACAAGCTTTTTCTCATCCCAAACTCACTTAATGCCTGACTAAACTTGCCAAACAACTCCTGATGATTATTTCAGACCATACAATAATTTTCGAAGCCTACACACCTTGTATTCTCCCCCTGAGCAACAAACCCTGGTGGTTGCTCCATATAAACTTCCTTCTCAAGGTCACCATGGAGAAATGCATTCTTGATATCCAACTGATATAATGGCCAATAATTCGATGTCGCCATTGAAATAAACAATCGAATAGACACCATCTTTGCAACTGGAGAAAAAGTATCACTATAATCAACACAATAAGTTTAAGCATAATCCTTAGCAACCAAGCTTGCTTTCAAACGTTCCATGGATTCATATAAGTTTGCATTGACAACAAAAATCTACTTACATCTAGTAGTTTGTTTGTCTATTGGACAATCTAATAACTCCCAAGTGTCATTATCATCCAATGCATTCACCTCCGCAACCATCACCTTACGCCACCAAGAATGAGATAATGCCTCACTTGTATTCTTCGGAACCAAAATATAATCTATAGACTAACGAAAAGAATAACTCGTTGAGGACAACTGATGGTAAGACACGAATGATGAAATAGGATAAGTAGAACGCTTACGTTTTCGAAGGGAAATAGGTAAGTCAAGGTCATTACTGACTTGAAATCATCAGACGAAGACATCGCTGGTGGAGGGCATGCTTCTGTAAGCTGTCCAATGATCTACTATAGGAGTTAACATAAACTTACTAACCACACTGACAGGATACGATATATCTTGTCTCGTAACAATTAAGTAGTTTAATTTTCCGACCACTCTTCTATACCGCGCAGGATCTTAAAATGCGTTTTCTTTCTTAACCAGTTGTAAATTAGGAATCATTGGCGTGTTGTACAGTTTCACAGCTAACTTTCATGTTCCAGTCAACAATTCTAGAACATATTTTTGTGGAGACAAGAAGACTCATATATTATTCCTCATAACTTCAATACCTAAGAAATATTTGAGAGTTCTAGGATCCTTAGTACAAATATGTCACTGAAGAAACGATTTCAATAAGGCCACACCTGGAACATCATCCCTAGTTATAATTATATCGTCAACATATACTACTCGCAAAAGAGTCCCATACTAAGGTCGTCTAAAAAACACCGAATGGTCAGACAAGCCTTTTCTCATCCCAAACTCACTTAATGCCTAACTAAACTTACGAAACCACGCCTGATAACATTGTTTCAGACCATACATTGATTTTTGATGCTTGCACACCTTGGAATTCTCCCTTGACCGACAAACCCAGGTGGTTGCTCCATATAAACTTCCTCCTGAAGGTCACCATAGAGAAATGCATTCTTGATATCCAGCTCATATAACGGCCAAGAATTTGATGCCATCATTGAAATAAATAATCTAATAGACACCATCTTAGCAACTGAAGTAAAAGTATCCTCATAATCAACACCTTAAGTTTGAGCATAACCTTTAGCAATCAAGTGTGCTTTCAAATGTGCCACGCATCCATCTGAGTTTACCTTTACAACAAAAATCCACTTACATCCAATAGTTTTTTTTATCTACTGGGCGATCTACAAACTCTCAAGTGTCATTATCATCCAATGCATTCACCTTCTCAACCATCGTCTGAGGCCACCCAGAATAAGATAATGCCTCACTTGTATTCTTAAGAACCAGCATAGAATCGATAGACGAAAGAAAAGAATAACTCGGTGAGGACAACTGATGGTAAGACACAAATGATGAAATAGGATACATACAAGATTGTTACGTTTTTTAAGGGCAATAGGTAAGTCAAGGTCATTACTTGTAAATCATCAGACTAAGGCATAGCTTGTGGAGGGCATGCTTCTGTATGTTGGCACATTTGATGGTTACGGGAGGACTATAAGGAATGAGTTTTGAAGGAGACATAACAGGACTTGATGGTGACGAAACTACCTCATATAAAAATAAGTCATCCTGAGAAGAAGAGTGAGACCGAGACGATGGGCTAAGCACTACATCCTAAAAAATGTAACATCTGCCGAAATAAGATACTTTTTAGTAGCTGAACAATAACAACGATATCCCTTTTGAATTCGAGAATAGCTGATGAAGAAGCACTTTAAAGATTTTTGGTCCAACTTAGTACGACTAGGACGAATATCCCGAACAAAGTATGTGCACCCAATGATTTTAGGCACATCAGAAAACATTTCTCATGAGGAAACATGACTTGAAATGGAATCTCACCCTTTAAAACACTAGAAGGCAAGCGATTAATCAAGAAGCAAGCCATATTAAAAGCATTAACCTTAAAGTGCTTCGGGGCATTCATGTGAAATGATAAGGCCCTTCCAGTCTCGAGAAGATGTATGTTTTTCCTCTCTGCTACCCCATTTAGAGATGGAGTATCGGGATACGAAGATTGATGAATAATACCATTATCTTGTAAATAGGAACCAAGAACAGTCGAGAAATACTCCCCTCCATTCTCGGTAGTAGTATTATGATAGAAACACTAAATTAAGTTGGAATATCAGCATTAAAGGCACAAAAAGTATAAAATAATTCAGATCGATTTTTCATTAAATAAATTCAACTTAGACGAGAATAGTCGTCTACAAAAGTGACAAAATATCTAAAACAAGTATTAGAAATAACAAAACTTGGACCATAAACATCTGAATGTACTAACTCAAATGGAGCATTAACTCTCTTATTAACTCGAGTATTCGAACGAATACAAATAAACTTTGAAAATTGACAAGACTCACAATTTAAAACTAAAACTTTACTAAACTCAGGATATAATTTCTTTAAAACAGACAACGACAGATGTCCTAACTGACAATGAATCTCGAACAAGGACTTGGTACTCGAACATGTGACAACTTGTGCGAAAAGCTTATTAAGAACATAGAGACCTCCAAAAACATGCCTTCTACCAATAACTTTCTTTGTCAAACGATCATGAACCAAACAATAGCTAGGAAAAAAAGAAACAAAACAATCAAGGTATCGAGAAAGGTTGCTAACGGTAATCAAGTTAAACGAAAAACTGGGTAAACATAAAACAGGATAAGGTCATCGTAGGGGTAAGCGTAACTAGGTCAGTGCCCTGAATTGGAAACGAGGAACCATCAGCCAAAGTAACGGCCAGAAACGATGTAGTCAACAAAGGCGTTAAAAAAGACTCATATTACATGTCATATGCGCAGTAGCTTCAGAGTCTATAACCCATTTCGACGTTGACGTAAGAAGATAGTGGTTATTACCTGACTCAGCCAAGGTTGCAGTAGAAGGATTTGTAGAGGATAACCATGGTAAGTCATTTGGCACCCGAAGTTTAGCGAAATCGATCATAGTAGAAGTATTATCACTCGTCACAATGTGACCTG
This sequence comes from Cyclanthera cordifolia, assembly GCA_037832605.1. Classification (NCBI taxonomy): domain Eukaryota; kingdom Viridiplantae; phylum Streptophyta; class Magnoliopsida; order Cucurbitales; family Cucurbitaceae; genus Cyclanthera; species Cyclanthera cordifolia. The sequence goes on from JBBMEG010011955.1 coordinate 4,158, forward strand.
TCGGAGACTGTTAATTCTAATATTGTAACTTCCGGCAATCTCTCTTTATATGTCCTGGTTTAATTCAACAAAGTAGAATGCTACCAACTAACTTCTAAAGAACCTAAAATTCAGATTTAAGACAAACAGTAGCTGAAAACTGAAAAACGACCCTACCGTGTCGAAGAGAGAATAGGCGCGAACAAAATCCAGCCAACCTTGACCCAAGTCGTTGACCCATCAGCTCCCACGCGCCTTGTTGACTTTCAACGACTTCATTCTTCAAACCACGCGTGAAGGCACATCTGTTGTTGGTTGGCAGCGAAATTCTAACAAGTGGTAGATTGGCCTCCAAGCTTTACATAACTTCTGGCGATGTTGGTTAACTTCAGCAGCAGCGGCGACGGATTTTGGCAACGGCAGATTCCGGCAACAGCGGCGACACTAGCGGTAACCCTAAATTTGACTTCTTCAAACCCTAAGCTCTGATACAAGGTAAACAGTTTGGATTTCCCATCATTATTAGAGGAAATGCCTTTATATAACGTTACATCCTAACCATATCGACTAAATAGGCCTAATGGGCCTAACACAAAAAATAACATATAAACCTAGTCTAACTAACTTCAACAACTGCAACTTTTAGAGATCGAAGAGTTTAAAAATTTCTCATTCAAAAATGTCAAACTTTATAAAGAGAAAACAAAAAAATGGCATGACAGACAATATTGCCCAATCAATTTATAGCTGGCCAACAGGTATTATTGTAAAACTCTAGATTGAAGCTTTTCCTTGGAATATTTAAATCTTAATGGTCTGTCCTTTTGAGGTTACACAATTTGAATCATGAAGCTGTAAAGATTAAGAATCTAGTGGATTAAACTACATTCATGGTAAATGGGGAGAAGATTTTAAAAGTTGGAATTACTCTCGGCCTCTGACAACATATTGAGGAAATGAATTGTTAAAACTATATGTATTCTCATTGCTTATTTTATTTCCAGAGTAAAAAAAGGTTAATAACTCAAGTTTTTTGTATATTAAGTAAATAGCAAAAATTCTTTTTGCTAGTTGAATTTTTGTGTAGATATTTGTTTTAAAGTTTTTGTGTGATTTGATTTTGGTGGGTTTGTTAACGTATTCTCTTTAATCGACGTTTTAAATTAGTATTTTGAAAAAGACAAAAATATTTTGAAAAAGACACAATTTGTTTTTATTCTTGCAGATTTGGTGAGAGAAAGAGAGGCTCGTGGGAGAGTTGTGTGCGAAAATGAGGCAGTTTTTGTAAATAGAGCCCAACCAATGCGTTTTAAAATGGAGGTTATTTTTAATGAACCAAAGGAATGTATCAGCTCGCTTAAGAGAAAGACGTTAGTTCGAGTTGAAGATACGAGTTGGTTCATCTGGATAGGTTTGAAGATTCAAAACAAATCACGAAGTTGAACGGATGTAGCACTTCATGCCATTAATTCCTCCGTTTTTTCATACAAAGCTCTTGAGCCAATTTCAGTACGCTTTCAAAGAAATCCTTAGGAGTTTGAATTTTTTTTAAACCCTTGTTGATTTTTGATTTCTTGAGTTATTCTAACCTTAGTCGTAAAATTAGAAATGGCAAGGACTAGAAGTGGAAAAGCTCTCGTTATGGTGGCTTTTGTGGCCAACAAACGGAATGCGAAGAAGAAACTCGCATTCTCTGAAGCGATGTGTGATGTTTCTAAAGCATTGGTTGTGGTTGATCAAGAGGAAACAATTGTGGTTTTTCACGTTCTTGAAGAAGTTTTTGTCCAGCTAATGATGGCAGAAACAAGTGCTACTGAGGTAAAAACTATGCAAGAAGAAGTTGAAGGAGTTGTTGAGGTGAAAGAAGACGGTAAGGTTGAAGTCAAAGAAAATGAGAACAAGACTGTGGAGGAGTTTGAAAATGAAATTTTGGAAGAGGCAGTTGTAGAAGAAATTTTTGAGAACTAGTCAGAGAAAGATGAAGAAAAAATTGATACTAAAAGAGATGTGGAAATGATGGTGGCAACATCTAAAGTTGCTAGAGAAGAGGATTTTGTTATGGCAAGATAGGTGGCCATCAAAAAAAAAGAGTCTAAAAAAGAAGTTAAAAAAAAAGAAGTGGAGGATGAAATTGTTGAAGGGATTTTTCTGACAACTACCACACAAATTGTTAAAGTGTGTGTAGTTCGTGAGTGAGAAGAAGAAACTGTTGATGAAATTAAGGAGGATTCGCAAAAACAAGGAATGCGACGAGAGTAAATTATGGAGACTGGGAATGGAGATTTGATACCATGTAGAATGAAGAAAGTGTCTCAGGCTGTGAACGAGAAGCTGATCGAAAAGAGATTACAATTGCTGCAACAAAGGTTGTTTTCTATAAAAGCATGCTTTCTCAAGAAGCTATGTTGTTATACCAAAGTCCAAGTAGACGTTATTCAAAACAAAGGCTAGAGTAAATTTTGTTGGCCCACTAAAGAGGTTTGTTGTGCATGGGTAAGGGAGTTTTATGCATGTTTAAAGTAAAATTTGTTGGCCCACTAAAGTGGTCAGTGTTTGAAGTAAATCAATTATTCGATTCTTTCTGTTTAAAGTTAATGTTGTAGCAATTTGTAGTATGTAATCCTAATCTAGCCGATTAATCATTCTTGTGGAATTTAAAGTGTTTACTTTCTGTTATCATTTATCTTTGCAATTTTCATTCAGTTATAAATAAACAAATTTTCCTAAGATATTATTGTCGAAGAATGACCTTTTGATAAGAATTAAAGCTTGACTACAACAACCGATTGTGCATACTTGCACATATTCATTCGGTCTTAAGTTGTGATATTCTGACAAAATATATTATTTTACAAAAGCATTTCAGGTAGATCAAGTCGTTGACACATATTCATTTGCATAATGCCAATACAAAGGTAGAGTTTATTTGTTGGGGTACATTTTGGACGTATCAGCCAAAGTGCCTAAGAGCATGGTCACAACTTATGACAGCATGGAATGTGTGGTGACTATAAAACCAAATAAGTTAGAACTTTTTTAAAAGTTATGCCTATTCGAAGGCTACCCCAAGGAAAACAAAAGGTGAATATTTTTATAACTTAGATGAGAATAAAGTGATTGTGTAATAAAACACAAGATTCTTAAAAGATGATTTTGCTAGAGACCATAAACCTGGATCGCTAGTAGTGTTAAAAAATTTGTCTTCCAATGATGCTACAGATCCTATAACGAGTGGTATTGCAGGAGGGATGATGAGTGTCTAAATGAATGTCTCATTAAACTGCTCCACGTATTGAAAATTACATTACACAAGTATATGTAATCAAATAGCAAGAAGTGATAAGTATATTTATATTGTCTCTATAGGGAATAAGTGTCTTACAATATACAATATAAATTCAATAGTTAACATGAAATTAAAGAAAATACTTATCGGTTTTGGTTTTAATTCAATGCTGGAAATAAAATGCAAAATGAAACTAATATGCTCCGATTAAGTTATGGAATGTGGCTTACATTGCTCCTGATTAAGTTTTGGTAAGAATAGGGTTCCACACTACACTACGACTAAGGCTTTCTCTTAAAACACCTTCATCAAAATAAGTTTAGCGTTACATATAGACTACTGAGATGATTATCTCTAAACTTTACCTATACAATTAAGAGTTGTTAACATGACCTAATGATTATGAACAACTGGTTCTTTCATTACTCCCTCTCTCGACTCAAACTTTGAGCACACAATAAATGGATTGTCGGTCGATCCTTGCAGAATAAAAGTATCTATCATAGTTAACATAACTCTTCTAACATTTGTTGTAAATAAGTAAGAACATGATTAAATTATAAAGTTAGAAACATGATGTAATAAATTGATCACCATCGCATTGTGGAATCTATATGGTAAAGCGAAAGCTACATACTAAATTTTTCCTAATGTTTGCTCTCACATTCATTCACTGTGACTTAAACTCTTACACAACGCTAGTAGTTTGAGAATAGCTAAGAGTGTTTCGCACCTTTAAGGTTACAGAGTGAGTTATTAAGGGTGTTTCACTCACTTGGGAGCGTGTGGTAAGTTGCTAATAGAGTATCACTCATTTAAGTGTATGTAGTGAGATGTTAATTGTGCTTTACTAGTTTAAGCATGTAGTCATACTTGTTTGTTTAGAATATTAAATCGCACCTAACTAATACACAATTGTTTGAAGTGTTATTTAAAACACGTTTAAATGGTATATTATGAGTCAAGGTATGAATGAATACCAATATGTGATTTGTATTATTGAATGATGAAGTATGATAACTTGTGTGGGCTGATGAATGGTCTGTGTTCAGGGCATGTACTTAGTGGGGTTAGGGTGTACGACTCTATTGCGGTTATGTCGTATGCGAGCTTCATATTCCTTAATGGTAGTTGAAAGAGTTGGGAGAAAAGATTGGTTATCGGGTATGATTATTGAATAGCTAGAAGCTGTTTTAGTGCGACAAATGCGATGACTAGTGTCAGATTAGTCGTTCAAGTAGTTAAAAGATTTGTTGGGGCGTACATTATTGATTGAGTACCAATTGGTATGTAAATTCTAGTAACCATGGATGTAGGGTGATAAACAAGATCGATAGAGTGGTCAAGCGTGAGAAATGTTGTACTAGTTTACTCTCAGTGGCCAAGGTTAATAGTGAAATACCTTTGAATTACTCTCAGTGGCAAAGGTTAATAGTGAAATACCTTTGAAATGTGTGGAGCTAGCGGGATCACCATTGTATTGTTTGAGTACGCATCTAATCTTAGGTTGTGTTCCTATCAAGTTATCAGTTGATGTATGCATGATGTATTTCTAAGTCACATGCATGTGCAGATTAGTTTCACGCTCTGGTTAGAGAGTTTAGTGGATAGAAAATTACCACTGTAGATTGGAGTAAACAGATACATGTTAGATAGGGTGGTGTACTGTTAGAGGTTAACAACCTTGTGATCTCGAGTACAATATACATGGTCAATCCATGTACAGGAGTAACTAGTGTAACCTTCAAGCTTTCGTTGAGGAATTGTAGTCTACCGCACAAAAAAGCTATTTACTTTGTATGTATGTACTCATTACGTGCTATGATGTTTTATGATAGGTTTCTAAAGAGTAGTAGTGGCGAGACTTGTTTGAGATTGGTAGGCTATACAAAGTTATAGTTCGATTAGAGACCTAAATGTGGAATTCAAGTTGTTATCCTATTATAGTTATTTTACAAACGGTTACCTTGTAGTTTTTGCGTCGTCTGGAATAGAACTCGTCCATAGTAACGATTTTTTTAGCTGAGGGCAAAAGAACCTGCAAAAAAGAAAATTTAGGGCACACCGATGTGGTGTAAGACATAGGGCCTCCGATGCCTAAGTCAGAAACGGAATTAGGGAGAAATAGTTAAAGCACTAAGAATGGCTTAAGGGTACTTAGCTTAGGAATCACCCCTTGAAAGGGAGAAATGACTTGACTTTTATAGCAGTCGGCCTTGTAACCGCTGCGGCTCACTTATGGCGATATAACGGTCGGCCATTAGAAACTTCTGCCATTAAGCCAGGTATGAATACAAGCGTAACTCATTGGCATTACCCTTTGGAGGTGTAACAACTTTGATTCTGGACTCGGTCGACTCTTCGGAGAGTCCTGACCTACACGGTCGACCCAATGAGACCGACCTACTCGTTGTAACAGGCGACACCACGGGGTGCAACGCCTTCAAACGTTACTTGGACTCGGTCAACTCTTCATAGAGTCCTGACCTCCACGACCCATCCACTCGGATGGACCTACTCGTTGCCGAACCCCAGAAAGGTAAGGCTGCAAGGGCTGACCTCGAGGGGGTCTTGGCCTTCCTTGGCCAACCAGCTGCAAGGACCCCGAGGGGCTCCAGGCCTTCCTTGGTCGACACCCGGAGGTGTCAAACTTGTTTAGCCGACCCCGGGGGGTCGAAATGGACTTGGCCGACCCTCGGGGGGTTGTGGCCTACATTTAGCCGACCCTCTAGGCGTCGGTGATGGCGAAGCCGAGCCCCAAGGAGTTCAGCTTCCTCTCATACCGCCTCTTCAAGAGTTATTGGGTATTGCAGGGCTCCAGCGCAACTGGCTCCCAATGCCTGGAATGTCTTCTTCGGTGTTCACAGCCTTTGGGTGCACACCGACTTCGAAGGACTCTTTAGCGCTAGAGACCTTCTTCCACTCTACCGCTTCTGCCAGCATCTCGACGTCACTGTGGGCTGCTACCTGACCCCCAGAAGCAAGCTTTCTCCTTTAGTAGGGTGCCCCAACTTTCAGAAGGGGTGGAAGGAGCGCTGGTTCTTTGGTGTAGGACCTTCAGCGGCTCCAGGCGCCGATGCTTCGCTGGCAACTCCCACTGTCTTCGGGACATATGGTACGCTTACTTTCGCCTAGGCTTTATCTATCTTTTCACACCGTACTAACTTGTTGTTTACAGTGCACAGGAAAATTAATCCCCGTTTCCGAGGAATGAAGTTTTACGAGACTGTTATGTCTTACCCCAAGGAGGTTACTCGTAGTGCGAAGTACCTGACCACAAACTCCTTAGCGTTGTACAACCTTCTTCTGGCTTTAGACATGCCTCCCGATTCTAACTCCAGGTATGCCACTTACTTTTTCCTCTAACTTTGCATGCCTCGAATACTTGAAATATGAGTTGACACCTTTTACCGTGTTTAGTCGCCATGGAATACGAGCCTTCACTGAGGCGCGCCTTCGATGCAGTGACGCGCCAAACGTCTCGCCCCCCTGCCAGGACTCTCACTGATGATACGGTGGACCTTACTTCGAAGGGCTGCTCTCTCCCGCCTTGTGATGACGAAGACCTGCCGTTTCCCGAAATTCCAGAAGACTTGGAAGTTGGGTCAGACCTGGAGTTCGATGGCCCCAACCTCGGTCACATTCCTTCTCCAGTTCGGAGCAACTTGCGCAGGCCTCAGACCCCGATACACAGCCTTCCCCCCGGATTCGACTCTTATCTCTTGTCAGGGCCGCACTGTCCTACTTTAGACCCACAAGAAAAAAAGACTTTGGCCTTCAACTTGTGGAGCGAAGTGGGGTCTTCCTCAGCTACTTTTCCTCTAGGAGATGCCTCCCAGGTCCTGGAAAAGGGGAATGGTAAGATGCATGAGGTACTTTTCGCATTTATACTTTGATTTTCGTATGCATGCTAACTTATACCTTGGTTTCTTTTTGCAGGCATTAATGCACTTTGCTTCAGCTTCTCGCCACCTTTCGAAGGAGTTGCGTCAAGCTCGCTCTTCCTTGTCTATCAGTACTGACCAGCTCAAGTGGGAACTGGCACAGGCTCGGGAAGCTCAGCGAGTTGCCGAGGCTGGCTTAGCCACCTCACGTACCTCTACTGAAATAGCCTGGAATTTAGCTGCCCGTGCACATCAAGAAGACTTGGCTACGATCGTCCACCTTAGCCGAGAGTTGGTCTCTGCTGAAGGGAAGCTCAAGAATGCTGCGTACTTGGCTAACCTTGTGAAAGGTTCTCCTGCCTTTGTGATTCTGGAAAACAAAGCCGGTGAGGCTGCTATTGGCTGGGCACTGGACCGAGTCCAAAAGAGGGTTAGCTATGGCACATTCTTCCTCTCTTTCGATCACTTTGTTCCAGCACCGCGGAGAGAGTCGCCGACCCTTCCCTGCCAGCCTTCGAGTCCGGACTTCCTAGTGATCCAGCCTAGGCTGCCTGCTACGATTCTCGCATCTTTCAGGGTGTGCCCGACAAAAGTGAGGCTCTTCCAGCCAGGACAACACCTGCCCAAGCCGGACATGTTCGACCATCTTCCAGCAGGCGCAGTTCTGGAGGGCCTTGATGACTTTTACCTTGCAGTCTTTTTACCTTGAAGTAGTTTTTACCTTGTAGCACTTTATTTTGTAGTCTTTACTTTTTCGCTTAAGTTGTAACTCATGAACTTTTTCCTTGAAATGAAATGATGAACTTTTTCCTTGCTTCTTTCTTTTCTATCTCAGATACCCGCAATTTAAGTTTATGAAAGTAAGATCAATATACTTAAATTAAGATGAACAGAATAAGAAAAATAACAATTTTTATACATCAACAACTTGAATTACAATCTATTGAAAGTACTTTTTCAAGTGTTAAATCGACTTCGTGTTGTAGGAAAAATTAGTGTCACCTTATCGCCTTCGTCCAGCGGTTTGGCGAGGACGCTAGACTCGTCTAGGACCTTTTACCGACACGGTCTTGTTTGCCTTAACTTCACAGGCGGTCTCTTACTTGCGAAAGTGATGGCTTTGGCACTTTGGGACCCGAGTACTTACTTGTCATGTACTCGCACAGGTGCTGTTATTTGGAGAGACTCACCTGGCATAGGTCCCCTTTCAGCACCCTTCATTTTTAGGGACTTTTTACCATGCCCGGTAGGACCGTGCGATAGAATTCCCTTGAGGACAGTTGTTCAACTCTAACTTGGCCCACCCCCATAGGAGTAGGGAACTTTATCACCTAGTAGTAGGTTGACGCGACCGCCTTATATCCATGAATTGTAGGTCTCCCCAATATTGCATTGTAAGCAGAATTTTCGTTCACCACTAAGAAATTGACGAAGTGTAGGACTATGTTGTCTCTATCGCCAAAGTCACTAGGAGCTCAACCGCCCCTTTAGGGATCAAAGTGCTCCCGCTAAATGCGACTAGGGGCATCAAATTCGGCTTGAGCCTTTCCCTTCCTAGTTTCATAGCGTCGTAAGCTTTCAACGACAATACATCCGCCGAGCTGCCTCCATCAAGGAGGATCCTTCTGACACGGATGTTGGATATGGTAAGGGACACCACTAAGGCATCGTTGTGCGGCTGGTGTAGTGTTGCAGCCTTCGTACCAGTAAAGCTCAGTTGCTCCTCCACCGCTTCCATTATTCGCACTTCTTCACCCCTTAGGGTGCCTCTGGCCTGCCTCACTTTATCCTTCCAACTTCGGTTGGACCCTCAACCAGCCGGCCCTCCAATGATGGTTCTGATCTCTAGTGGCGGTGGTGACTTTTCGCCTCCCCTTTTCTTGCTAGGGGACTCAGACACTTTTTCACCTTCACCCACGTACTTGTCCAACTGTCCTTTTTGGATGAGGGACTCTATGAACTTCTTCAGGTCGTAGCAGTCGAGGTAGCGTTGCCATGGTCCTGGTGGAATAGGCAGTATTTTCCTTTGTTCCTTTTGTTGGACCCTGCCTTAATCCAGCTCGGCCACTTCAGCTCCTCCTTATCTTAAATTTCCATCAAGATGTGATCTACATGAATGGTCGTGGAAGTGTATCTCTCGAACTGGCTTGGGGGTACCCCTTGTCGTTCGGCCTTTTCTTTTTTCACTGGGCGCTCTTCCGCCCTTCACTTTCGCGATTCATTGTGATCAGCCTCGCGACGGATGTCAGACATCTCACGCTTTTGAAGGGTGCGCCTTCCTTCCATGCTTCCTCTGAACTCATGTACTTTTGTGCCCTAATGAGCAACTCGACAAAAGTGAGTGATGCGTTTTTCCCTAGTGACCACAGGAATTTTTCATCCCTGAGTCCACCGACGACTGCTGCGAGAGCCGTACGGTCGAAATACCCTTCAACGTCTACCGCCTCGCTGTTGAAGCGGGCAATGTACTCCCGAAGGGTCTCCGGGCTTCTTTGCCTCACAGTCAGCAAATGTGTGACCAGCTTCTTCCGATCTCGCCCTCCTAGGAACTGGGTGACAAACGCCCTAGCCAGCTCCTTAAAGGAGGCAATGGACTTACGCTTCAGTTGCCTGAACCATCTTCGAGCTGGTCCAACGAGCGTGAATGAGAACGCTTGGCACTTGATCGCGTCCCAGACTCCAGATAGCTCCCTCTATGCCCGGTAGGAGTCTAGGTGCTCGAAGGAATCTGTGGATCCATCGTACTCTTTGATTCCATGGAGTTTGAATTTGGATGGGACGGATTCCTCCATGATCTTGTCAGTTATGTGAGGATCGACCTGGTCGACAAGGCTGTCCAGGTCAAGTCCGTCTTGGTCTTGCGCCTTTTTCATGCTCCCCAACTGATCTTGGAGAAAACGAAGTTGGGCCAGCCAAGGTTGTGCCTCGGCTCTGTCACACCCTGCCTCTTTTCGACGTTGGTTGATCACATCTCTAAGATTCGTTCCCAAGTCTGACCCCGCCGTACGGGCACTTAGAACTTTTGGGGGATGTGGGGTGGATGACCCTCGTGTGGTACTCCTCGACTGACTACTCTGGACTGATTGTGTCCGAGAGAACTCTGCCACTCTTGATCCAATCCTTTGGTGGACCGAATGTTTCTTCCTTCGGTCGTTACCGCCCAGTCGAAGTCGTTCGGCCGGTCTTCGGTGTCGGGAATGCGCCTTTTTCGGCACCTCCGTGGCTGGGGCTTTCCCTTTGGCAGGGTCCCGAACCAATGAAGCTATTTTCTCTGCCACAGCCTTTTTCTTGGCAGGCTCTTGCTGCACTGCCTCCTGCAGCGCTTGTTGGCTCCCAGCATCAGCTACCTGAGCCAGAGGTGGTTGCTAGAGCAATTCCACCAGGCGACTCAAACTATCCGCCATTCCTTGCACCCGTTCTTCCAAAGCAATGAACTTTGGATCTTGCATGCTTGGTTCTTGCACAGTTACCGCACCCTCATGATCCGGGTGGTTCTAGACACGAACAACGTTCTGTTCTCTAGAGGCAATTCGCCTCAGAGCATGCTCGACGTCCGATTCGTCGTCGACACCGTGGTGGTGGCCGTTTTCAACATTCCATAGTTTTACAGGAAAATTGATTGAAATTTTTTAGTGTTTTAGGTAGAGCACTCTCGTCCCTATAGACCGCGCCAACTGTTGATGCCGTAAAATGGTCAACAAATATCCACAGTAAAGATTTGTTTAGCTGAGGACGAAAGGGCCTGCAAAAAAGCAAATGTAGGGCACACCGGTGTGGTATGAGACACACGGCCTCTGATGCCTAAGTCAGAAACGAAATTAGGGAGAAATAGTTAAAGCACTAAGAATGGCTTAAGGCTACTTAGCTTAGAAATCGCCCCTTGAAAGGGAGAAATGACTTGACTTTTATAACACCCGGCCTTGTAACCTCTCCGGCTCACTTATGACGATATAACGGTCGGCCGTTAGAAACGTCCGCCATGAAGCCGAGTATGAATATCGGTGTAGTTCCTGGCCGTTCCCCTTTGGAGGTGTATTGACTTTGATTTTGGACTCGGTTGACTCTTCTGAGAGTCCTGACCTCCACGGTCGACCCAATGGGGCCGACCTACTCGTTGTAACGGGCGATGCCACGGGGTGCAACGCCTCCAAACGTTACTTAGACTCGGTCGACTCTTATGAGAGTCGTGACCTCCTCGGTCCATTCACTCGGATGAACCTACTCGTTGCCGGACCCGAGAAGGGTAACACTGCAAGGGCCAACCCCGAGGGGGCCCTGGCCTTCCTTGGCCAACCAACTGCAAGTGCCGACCCCGAGGGGTCCTGGCCTTCCTTGGCCGGCCACGGAGGAGTTAGACTTGTTTGGCCGACTCTAGGGGATAGAAATTGACTTGGCCGGGGTTGTGGCCTCCATTGAACCGACCCTCGGGTGGTCGATGATGGCGAAGCCGACTACTAAGGGGTCAGAAATAGACTTGGCCGTCCCCCAGGGGGTTATGGCCTCCATTTGGCCGACCCCTAGAGGGTCACCAAGGGTGTTGACCGACCCCAGGGGGGTCGGTAATGACTTTGGCCGACCGCGGCGGGTCGGCGCTGGCTTAGCCGACCCCCGGGGGGTTGGCAAGGGCTTATGACCGAGAAAGTATTAAGAAATGGTTGAGTTCTAATCATCGAGCCTGCCAAAAAACTGGTCACTAGCTCTAAATTATTTCCTAATAACCTCATTTTGGAATGGTGTCAGAGACGACTATGAAATACCAAAAAAGGAAGTGGTTTATAGGTTATGTTACACTGCACCTGCACTCACTCAAGAAATCTCCTTATAAGTCGACAATCTATAATCAAGTAAGTTGGATGTCAAGAGATAGGCTATCATCTAGATCCGGGTTCTTGCCAATGAGAATCTTGAGACTAGAGTTTGGATTCCGAAGAACACACTATTATTGCTCCATTAAACTTGTCTATTGATGAAGCTAATGAAATACTAATAGCAAGAGAAGGTGTTATTCCTGTTATCATAAAGATTATACAGCATGGAACATAAGAGGCTAAGGAAAATTATGGTACTGCCCTTTTTACCTTGTCAATGTTAGAAGGGAACAATGTATTTATTGGATTTCTAATGGGAATCCCTCCATTAGTATCTCTTTTCTGAGACGATACAATTAGAAGAAAGAGGGATGTTGCCACTACACTCTTCAACCTAACATCAAACCAATCTTACAATTCCTAAGCGATCAAAGTCAGTATCATACTACCTCTTCTCTTCTTACTCGAGGATAAGAACTTAGGAATGATTGATGAAGATTTATCAATCTTGTTAGTTCTCGTCTCACATTTTGAGGGACGGGTCAAGATCAATAATAACTCCTTTATAAGAATTTTGTCAACTTCATAAAAGATAATATTGGGAAAAACAAGAAATGTGTAATGGTATTACTTCTCGAGTTATAACTAAACAATTCACCTTCCATTTTTGTTGCTTTGCAATTTGGTGTGCATGAACATTTGGTAGAGGTTACAAGATGTGGGACAAGGAGAACATAGAGAAAAGCCAACTTAGTTTTGTAGTACATAATCAAGTGAGAACACATTTCGTGACAATTGTGTAAAGATATGTGAACTTTGTATTTTTGGAATTGTACGTCTTTTTATTAATTATTAGATTAAAAATATGGTAGTGGATTTAAAATCATTTTATTTATAAGTGTAACTAAGCAACCATGTAAACTCAATTTATTTGAGTTACCAACAATCGAAACATCACTTATTTGAAAACATAACTTTTCCACAACCACTACAAACAAACACTCCCTTGCCCATTTTAAATCTTCTTTATTTTGACTAATCAATCACTTTCACTCTTTTCTTCTTGGAATTAATGCCAAATGCACTATTTATAATCCTTTCCAATTAGAATTTTGAAATCCAAACTTCTCTTTCACTTATTCGTCAATTTTTCGGCCCACATTTCTTGATGTTTCCTCCAGTACTCGTCAATCGTGAAGCTGGCAGTAAGGAAACGAACGCGAAGTCGTGCCACCACTGCAATGTTTGGGAGCCTCGTAGTCTGCTCATGTCTTAGCCCAACGTCGAGTTTGTACTATTGTCGTTCAACGTGAGATGAGTTGTGTCGTGTGTCCGTTAATGAGGTCGTTAATCACTGCCACCAGATTTTCACCCAAGGTCTTTGTTTCTTTGTTGCTTTTGGTATTGTGATTTTAGCCTCTTTCTTTTCGTGGAACTGTGAGGTTCATGTCCTTGATGTGTATTGTATTATGTACAAATACGATATTGTGAAATCATTGCAGAAACCCAATTTTTATAAGTTATTGATGATAAACCTTGAGTATTGTTGAACACCAGTTGGTTTTGAAATCTCATTAAATGTTATGGAAGCTTTTGTGATTTCTTTTGAAAAAGAGAAAGACTATTTGAAAGTAATGACATATGGGACCCATGTGACTATTTGACCATATTAATAAATATTTAATTAAATGAGGCATTAGAATAAATAATCATATTTTAAAGTTAGGGGACCCTTTGGATATTATGATTTTATTTAAATTGATTAATATAAAATCCATTAGAATTTTTTGGGTTATGTAAATGTATAGAACAAAAGTTGATTAATTGATGGCCAATTCGAGTAGCATTGATTGGTCAAAATTGTGAATTGATATTCATGTGGCAAGATGATTATTTCATGATAGTTAATAACGTATCTTGACTATGTTTGGTAAAGTTTGACCAAATCTTGTATTATGATTAAATTGGCCTTAATTCATATAGGAATAGCGAACGTTGATCATCCTTGACCACCTCAGACCTTTGTGAATTTAGTTGACCAAGCCTGAGACTCGAACTTTTTACTTCCTGAGTTCGTTTTTTTAATAGTCTTTTGTGCTAGTTCTAACTCATTTGTTCGTTAGGTCTTATTCGAGTATCGATGTTCGCAGAATGCACATTTATTCAGCTTGTTTGATGTTGTGTTGACTGGTGTGTTTCTATGCTATCTTATATGTGATCATTTTATGAGTGTACTTGTATGTACATTATTTCGAAATATTGTTTATATATGCTGGGTCGAGATGTTCCACACGAAACTAGCCATCTTGAGTTCTTATATATATTGAATCGGGATGTTCCATAGGGAACCAACCATTTTGAACTGTTATATATGTTGAGTAGAGATGTTCCATTGGGAACTAGCCAAAATGAATTGTTGACTTATTATTGTCCCAGAGAAGACTAGTTTTCCAGTGTTTCATATGGAACCAAGGTTTTTAACCGCCTGAAAGTGGAACACTTCTTCGGTGGTTAAAAAACCAAAGATTTTATTTGTCGTAAAAGACCATTTATTTAGTACACGTGTCGATGTTCATAGCAGACGGGGCCTGGCCATAGTTAGCAAATAAAGGGTTTGATCATGTGCCAGAAGAGGGGACGATATTCTCACTCGTCGAGGACTTTGAAGCCACCCGGTTAGCCATACCTACCAGCATCGTTCGTCATACATTCTTTAAGTGCCATGTTTAGGAGTGAGGGTCTTGGTGTTATCCTACTGTGTGTGGTGCTTGTAATGTAACCATGAAGCCCATGTTGGAGGCCCGTGAGCCACCAGGTTAGCTCGACTAGCTGAAAAGCTCTCACACTAGCATTAGTTACCATGATTGCCCGAAGTAAAAGGAGTTCGTGAAGGGAATTTTTTATCTATAGTTTTGACTATTAGATTTTTCTAGTCTCCGACATAGGTCATTGATCTTTCTACGAGGTCTTGGCACATGACTTGGCACACTTGAAGATTTGAGTAAATGAACCCTTGATGATGTTGATTATTGATTTATGGCCTTTATTGTATTATTATGTGTTAAGCACATTTAACTATATACATGTTGTACCCCTAGTTGGGCCACCGTATTGAGTTTTTCGACTCATCATTTCCATTGTGTATTTCTCCAAGGTACTAAGATCAGGATGCTGACCAAGCTGCTACGTTGACTATGGAAATTGTTGCACTAGAGTTTAAGGATTTTCCTAGTATGATTTAGTTCTTCTACTATTAATGTTTATGACTTTATGAGTATATTTAATGTTTTCGGAATCCCACGTAGAGTAACCGTTTCAATAAATGCATTGATTTATCCATTAAAGTTTGTTGAATAATTGATTTTCATGCATTGATGTTATGTAATGTGGTTGGCTTAATTCTTTGAAAACTCAAAGTCCTTACATAGAGCACCAATGTCGAAGAATCAATCACCGCCGATCATTGAATAATATTATTTAAGCATATAATTACCTAACTAAATATATGTCTAATTTTAGGAATATGATAATTTAGGTCACGTTTGATAACTATTTATTTTTTCGTTTTTTTATTTTTAAAATTCAAGTTAGTATTTATTCAAATTCTCTATATATATTTCATCTCCTAATAAATAATTATGTGATTTTTAATCAAATTTAATAATTCCAAACAAGTATTTAGAACTTTTTTTTTTTAACTTCTTAATTTTGATTTTTTTTTTTCATAACACAACTCAATGTAAGTATAAAAAAGAATGAAAATTATGTGTGTGAGTAATATTATAAACGTAAATAAAATTAAAAAAAATATCAATGGAACAACAATTGTTAATTTTTTAAGTTTTCACTATTTTGATTTAACAATTTTTTGTCCAAAACATTGAAGTCGATCATTTCAAAAAGAAAAATATAAAACCATTTTACTAAAATATGTAGATTATTTACCCTCATTTCAAAATCATATAAATATGAGATTTTGTAAGTGATCACTCTTTTGACTATCTGAAAACATTCAACAAAGTCACCTCATCTTTTTCAAACATTAAATATTGCAAGACTACCAAATGTAGAAAAAGATGAGCATTACAACATTTGGAATACATGATTATCAAAAGAGTTCTAACAAATAAATTATCCTCCAGACCTCTAAATTAAAAACGACCATTCGATCAAATTGGTGCAAAATTTAAGAACTACTGATTACTCGAGTTATCACTATTTATTACTCGAGTAACCATTCCTAACTCTATCACTATTCATATTAAATTTCCCTAATTTGAACAAAATTTGAGAGGCAACAACGTTTATTATCTACAGTTAACCAAACATGTGGGCAAAACACATGATTTTTCTCGTTTCTCTACAAATTAAAGTGTAACAATATCACAATTTATTCTTATTATTTTTGGCAAATCATTTATTCATCTCATATAATTATTATTGATATATGAATAATTAACGTGTAATTTGTTGGCTTTTAGGCCCTCAATCCCAAATTAATTAATTTTAATTTATTAATTGTTTTGATGATAACGAACTTGATATTAATTACTAACAATTTTGATGTTTCAATATGTTTATAGTGTAGTGCTCGAAACAAGGATTCCAACACAATTCAAATTACTCAAATTGGAGTTGAAATGAAGAAGTTATGATCAAAACAAGTTTGAACGAGAAATATCCGAGACGACGACGTGGTGGTTGAGTCGGTATCGAAGACCATTTAGAGAGTGACAAGTGGAGTTTTGGATGAGTGTCAAATGCTTTTTTTAATTAAAATAAAAAGATAATTGAAAGAAAAAAAATAATAATCAGAAGTTAGTAATCTGATTTTTAATAATAATAATAATAATAATAATAATAAGTTCTTGTAGGTCTATTTTGACCGAACAACTTGAAAATTACAGGGTCATTTTCTCTAACTCTTTCCTATTTATTTTTAAGTTACTTGGAGTATTTTATTTCATGTTTTAATTTGAACTCAATATTTATTGTGTAAGTAGAATTGTGTTACATCATCCTTATCTTGTATTATTGTTTAAATTTTATCTATTTGCAAAAATTTTGATTTATATTAATTAGAGTACCGATCCAACAATTGGTATCAAAGCTTGGTTGCTCTTTTAGATTTTTATATAAACTTTATTGTTTGAGCTTTTATGGAAAACCTTGTAGGAAGTGGTATTAATGAAGGACATTCTTCTTCTAGACCTCCTTACTTTGATGGGTCAAATATCTACCCAAAAATTAGGAAGCAAAGGTGACGACAATTCAAGAAGCAAAGGATCTCACAAAACTTTCTTTGGAGGAACTTATTGGCTCTCTCGTGACACATAAGATTACAATAAAAGAAAACATGGAGGATAAGTCCAAAAAGAAGAAAAATATTGTTTTAAAGTCTATCACCTCGGAAGTTGAGTCCGCAGAAGAAGATGATATTGCATATTTTTTCACGTAAGTATAAAACTTTCATAAAGAAAAAGAAAATTAGAAAGAACTTTTCCAACCAAAAAGAATCAAAAGGCAAAAAAAAGAAGAATGAGATAATATGCTATGAATGCAAGAAGTCGGGTCATATAAGAATGGATTGTCATCTCCTCAAATCATCCAAGAAATCAAAAAAGAAAGCAATGAAAGCTACTTGGGATGATAGTGATAAAAGTGAAAGTAGAAGTGATGAAGAAGTAACAAATTTTTGATACATGGCTCATAGTTACAAGGGTGATGATCAAGAGATGAGGTAAATCAAGAATCCCTTATGATGAATTGTTTGAAAATTTTGAAAATATGCAAAATGACTTAGAAAAACTTGGTTCCATATATAATGTGCTTAGAAAGAAATACAATACTCTTGTTAGTGAGAATAAATGTTTACTTGATAAAATTGCTTTCTTAAAAGAAAATGAGCATGATTTTTGTGATGAAATAAATATCTCTTGAGATAAATATGCTCTTGATTGTGATGAGAAAAATGCCCTATTTGATAAAGTTAGATTTCTTGAGCAAAATTGTTATGAAAAAAGATAGTTTAATTAAGTTGCTCAAAGAAAACTAATTAAAATTTTTGCAAGAACTTGATCAAGCAAAAGAATCTATAAAATATTAACTATAAGTACATAAAGATTGGACAAAATAATTGAAGTAGGAAAGTCTTATGGTGATAAAAGTGGCCTAGGATATATTGATGAATTATCTACTCCCTCAACCTCTAAAACTACTTTTGGTAAAACATCACCTATAGTATCTAAGCTTAATATGCCTAAACTAGTGTCCAAGCATGATAAATCTAGCTTTGTGCCAATATGTTATTTTTGTGGTATTGAAGGTCATATAAGACCTAAGTGTTTTGAATTAAAGTATGCTTATACTACTTCAAGAAGAAAACTTTTTCAAAAAGCAAAGTTTCACTATGTTTCAAGAAAGATTTTTTCTAAGAAAAATAAAGTGCATAAATTTATTTTAAAAGATAATTTATTGCATAATGTTTCTTGTTCTTCTTGTGGCAAGTATGGACATATATCTTATTCTTGTTACTTGTCTATCAAATGTTGAAAATATGGATGCCAAAATAAAATGGATTCCAAAGTTTGTTAATGCTAACATTTTATGACCCAAACAAGCATGGGTACCAAAAGATAAAAGTTGAACGTTTTTGTTTGTAGGTTTGTTTGAGAGCCTCCCAGAAAAATAAATGGTATTTGAATAGTGGTGGCTCGGGACACATGACGGGAGATCAATCAATATTTGTCAATCTTACAAAAAAGGATGGAGGTTTAGTAACTTTCGGTGATAACAAGAAAGGTAAAATAATTGGTAAATGTAGTATTGGTAATGCTTCTTCTACTTTGATTGAAAATGCGCTTTTAGTCAACAGTTTGAAGCATGACTTACTTAGTATTAGTCAATTATGTGATAAAAGAATTAAAGTTGTGTGTGATAAAAAGAATTGCATAATAGAAAATGTTAGTGATAGAAAAGTTATATTGTTGGCAATAGAGATGAAAATGTCTACACTATTAATTTGAATGATTTTCCTATTAGTGATAAATGTCTTTCGACTTTGCATAATGATTCTTGGTTATGGCATAGAAGACTAGGACATGCTAGTATACATTTAATTTCAACAGTTTCAAAAAATTTCTTGGTTAGGGGTTTTCCCAAAGTTGAATTTGTAAAAGATAAAATTTGTGATGCTTGTCAAATGGGTATGCAAACTAAGTCATCTTTCAAATCAAAAAATGTGATATCTAGTTCTAGACCTCTTCAACTATTACACATGGATTTATTTGGCCCTTCTAGAATTGCTAGTTTTGGAAGAAATTACTATGTTTTTGTTATTATTGACGATTTTTCATGATATACTTGGGTTTTGATGATGAAACATAAATATAATGCTTTAAAAAGTTTTATTAATTTTTCAAAAAGAGTTCAAAATGAAAAAGAATTTATTATTTCTAAAATTAGGAGTGATCATGGAGGAGAATTTGACAACATTGAATTTGAAAATTTTTGTGAAGAAAATGGTTTTTCTCATAATTTTTCAACTCCAAGAACTCCTCAACAAGATGGTGTAGTTGAAAGGAAAAATCACACTTTACAAGAATATGCTAGATCTATGTTGCATGAATATAATTTGCTAAAATATTTTGGGGTCGAAGCTGTTAATATCGCTTGTTATGTTTTAAGAAGTTTTTTAATTAGACATTTTTTCGATAAAACTCCTTATAAGCTTTTGGCATAACAAAATCTCAAATATTGGGTATTTCAAAGTTTTTGGTTGAAAATATTTTATTTTGAACAATAAAGAAAAGCTTGGAAATTTTGATTCTAAGACGGATGTTGGTATTTTTCTTGGTTATTCCTCTACTAGTAAAACATATAGATGTTTTTTAATAAAAGAACTTTAACTATTGAGAAATCCAAGCATATTGTGTTTGATGAATCTTGCAAAAGTGTTTCTAATGAGTCTATGTGTGGTGATGATTTAGAAGAAAATCTTGGAGATTTACTTGTTATTGAAAATAGCAAGGAGATTGTCTCATGTAAAGAAGAAACAAGCATTAATGAAACGAAGGAAGATGGTTATTCATCTATGCCTAAATAATGGAGGTATGCTCCATCTCATCCCAAGGACTTGATTCTTGGTGATCCCGAACAAGGTGTGAAAACTCGTTGTTCTCTTAATTTATTTAATATTCTTGCTTTTGTCTCTCAAATCGAAAAAAAAAAGTTTTAAAGATGCCGAAAATGATGAATTTTGAATTTTAGCTATGCAAGAAGAATTAAATCAATTTGAAAGGAATAATGTTTGGGAATTAGACCCAAGGCCTTCGAATGTTCCTATGATTGGAACTAAATGGGTCTCTAGAAATAAAATGGATGAAAATGGAAATATAATTAGGAATAAAGCTAGATTTATAGCTCAAGGTTATTGTCAAGGAGAAGGAATAGATTCTGAAGAAACTTTTGCACTCGTTGCTAGATTAGAAGCTATTAGAATGTTAATTGCTTTTGCTCCTTATAAAAAATTTATTTTGTATCAAATATTGGATGTAAAAAGTGCATTTTTAAATGGTTATATTATGGAGGAAGTTTATGTAGAACAACCTCCAAGCTTTGAAAGTATTGATTTGTCTAATCATGTCTATAATTGAAAAATGCTCTTTATGGTTTAAAACAAGCTCCAAGAGCTTGGTATGATAGACTTAGTAATTTTCTTCTTTGAAATGACTTTAAAATGGGTAAACATGATACTACCATCTTTATTAAGACTAAAGAGAATAATATGCTTTTAGTGCAAATTTATGTAGATAGATATTATTTTTTGTTCTACTAATTCTTCTTTGTGTGAAGAATTTTCTAAGTGTATGCATAGTGAGATTGAAATGAGTATGATGGGATTAGCTTCTTCCTTGGACTTCAAATAAAGCAACTCAAGAATGGTATTTTCACAAGTCAAGAGAAATACACCAAGGATTTGCTCAAAAGATTCAAGATCAATGAAGGTAAAATTGCAAAAACTCTTATGAGCACATCTACAAAACTTGTCCTAAGGAATCTCATTTTCATGCGGTTAAAAAAATATTTAAATATTTGCTTGGTACTATTGATTTAGGCTCGTGGTATACTAGAAATGTTGAATTTAATTTAGTGGGATATTGCGATGCAGATTTCGCCGAAAGTTTACTTGATCGCAAAAGTACTAGTGGAACTTGCTAATTTCTTGGAAGTTCCTTAGTATCTTGGTTTAGCAAAAAGTAAAATTGGGTTGCTTTATCTACTAGCGAAACGGAATATATTGCAGTAGCTAGTTGTTGTGCTTAAATTCTTTGGATGAAACAACATTTATGTGATTTTGGTTTATAGTTTGATAATTTGCCAATATTTTGTGATAATACTAGTGCTATTAGTTTTACCAAAAATCCTATTCATCATTGAAGAACTAAGCATATTGATATTAGACATCACATTATTAGGTAGCATGTGCAAAATGGTCATATTATTCTAGATTTTGTAAGTTCTAATAATCAATTAGCGGATATTTTTGCCAAGCCTTTAAATGAAGAAATTTTTTACAAAAATAGGCTAGTACTTGGTATTATTAGATTTGATGCATCTTAAATTTATCTTCAAGTAATATTCATTTTTTAGGGGAGCCTTCATATATTATTTCTTTTTGATGATTACAAAGGGGGAGAATTTTGTGAAAAATTTAAATATTTGTATCATATAATATTATGATTGATGCATTAGTTTAGGAAGAGAAATATTTTTTGTAGGAATATTGAGTATGGACTATAAGATGATATATATTGAACTCATGAACTACTTTGATTCTTATGATCTTGAAGTAATTTTCCTTAAGTAGTTTGTCATCATCAAAAAGAGGAGATTGTTGGCTTATTGGCCCTTAATCCCAAATTAATTAATTTAAATTAATTAATGTTTTTGATGATAATAAACCTGATCTTAATTACTAACAATTTTGATGTTTCAAAATGTCTATAGTGTAGTTCTCAAAACAAGGATTCCAACACAATTTGAATTACTCAAATCGGAGTTGAAATGAAAAAGTTATGATCAAAACAAGTTTGAATGAGAAATACCCAAGACCATGACGTTGTGACTGAGTCGATATCCAAGATCATTTAGATAGTGCCAAGTGAAGTTTTAGATGAGTGTCATATGCTATTTTAATTAAAATAAAAATATAATTGAAAGAAAAAAAAAAAAAGGAAAGTTGTGTCCGAACATAAAAAATAAAAAATAAAAAATAGATGTTAGTGACCATTCTATTTTTAATAATAATAATTATTTTTACTTATAGTTTTTTAACTTCTAATCTCACCATATATTTTTAACTTATTTTCATCTAATGGTCAAAATTTAAAAAAATTATTTTTCTTATTTCCCTCTCTATTTAAACCCAACTTTCTTAGCCAAAAATTTATTCACAACTTTTATTATTCAATCCTCCTTAAATAAAAAAGTTTTCATTGTTGATCCCTACAAACTCCCAAAATTTTTATTCATTTTATTCTTAAGAGATATTGTATTATGAGGATTTAGTTGTGAGAAATAAATTTGTATATCTACTATTTAGAGAGTTATGTTGTATGCTTTACAAAACTTTCATATTGTGTAACGGTTTTATCTTGATCCGTGGAAAAGATAGAGTTAGCTCTTGAACTCACGACATTCGGTTTGATTCTAATCCGTGGAAAAAAATCAATTAAAGTTTTATTCAAAATCTCAAGAGGCCCTTTGGTGGGGTAAGTCGATTTTGACCGAACCACTTAAAAATTACGATGTCATTTTCTCTATATATTTTCAAGTTACTTGGAGTATTTTATTTCATGTTTTAATTTGAAAAATATTTATTGAGTAAGTAGAATTGTTTTGTATCGTCCTTATGTATTTCGATGTATTATTTTTACTTTTATTTATTTGCAAAATATTTGATATTTATATTAATTAGAGGTTTCTCAAGAATTTTTTTTTTTTTTTTAAATCCTATTCACCCCATCTTGGTTGTCATACCGATCCAACATAATTTACTAATGATTATTATGGAATAAACTATTTTATTTTTAATAAAATTATATCATTTAAATTTAATTTTAAAATCATAAATACTTCAATTCTAATTTTTCTTTTTTCAAATCATAAATACAATTTTTGTTTATAAAATCGTCAATTTATAATAAAACTACTTTTTAAAGAATATTTATTTTCTTTATTTACTTGAATAATAGCTTTTTAATTTTTAACCATTAGAAAAAAAAATTGTTTAGAAACAAATATGTAGGAAAATTTAAGGTGGGGTTTTATTTGTAATTACTACCATCACTATCCGGGAGAGCCTGCGTAGACCTCGTCCCACATTTTTTTTTTTTCAAGTTCAAATATTGAGACAATTACGTAAATGTCTAAATTTTGAGAAATGATTTAGAGAATGTTTGGTTTTTTCTTTTTAAGATTTGAAATATATGCTAAACTTTAATTTTGAATTTAAATTCATAAATCCTAAAATTTACTTTGACAATAATACCCCTCCTAACTTTTTTAGCTTTTTTTAATAAAAAATATATATGATATCAAAATGCAACCATTCATTCCTACCTCACTGAAAAAACTTAAAATTATCAATTTTCAAATTTTAACTCATGACTGTGTAAGGTACATGGTCTGACATATCCGTACATATCCTTACAAAGTTAATAGGAATTATGACGAGTAATAAATATATAATTAAAAAATGTTGAATTTACACCTACCTCTAACAAGCCATGCATTCTTCATGATTGTTGCATTAGAGCGTGAGTATCATTAAACCTAATACCCGACATTGCTTTGAAGAAAAACAAAATCCCCTCTAAAATTGAAAAAGATAAGTTGAAGAGTCTTTGAAAACTTTATAAAAGAAGATCCTTTCTCCACTCTTACGAAGCCCAATTGATCGTTTGGCGCTACTAGTTCTTGTTAAGGGTTTTGATTCGCTCGTTGCATGTCCAGTCATTCCCTCCTATCAAGTTTGTCGTCGTTACCGTCCATCAGTGTTCCTGCTCACCCATCTCCATGGTGTAAGAACATTACAAGAAAATAGCTCTTCGGCGATGTGAGAATCGGCGATAGAGGAAAATCTATCGCCTTTTACTAGCGAATGCGACAGAAACCCACAACGTCGCATTTGCCTCACGTTAATCTGACAGAGTAGGTAATCTATCACTTTATCTAAGCAAAACGACGACAAAAGAACAAATTTGTCGCCTTCATCCAAGGCAAAGGCGACAGAGTTCTGACTCTATTGCCATTGCTTGAAAGATTTTTTTTTTTAAATTGAGCAAAGGTGACAGAGTCAACACTCTGTCGCCAAATACCAACCATTTATTATAAATATGATTGGGCTTCGGCGACATAACCGGTACTCTGTTGTTGAAGCCCAATCGTTTATTATTTTTTAATGAGCAAAGACGACAGAGTAGCGGTTCTGCCGCCTTGGCCTGATTTTTCTCGCTAAAACCAATTTTGGGAAAAAAAATGATTGGGCTTCAGCGAGAGAACCGCTACTCTGTCGCTGAAGCCAACCATTAATTATTTTTTTAATGTGCTAATGCGAATGAGTCTTATTCCGTCACATTTGCCCCCGATTACAAATTGTTGAACTCTCTCAAATCTGCCACCCCTTTCGCCGTCGCTTCCATCGGAAACCGTCGCCGCTCTCTCATTTCTCAACCGCAACCTCCATCTCTCTTTAAAAGGTAAGATTATGTGTGCATTTCGTTTGATATTGGTTTGAACTACGGTTAAATTTGTTTCTAATTATAGATTATGTATTTAATTGTGTTAGATTATGAATGAAATTTGTTTCATTCCTTATAAATTAGTTTTTTGTTTTGTTTTGTTTTAGTCTTTAGTTTAGGGTTTTAATTTTTAGCTTTTAGTTCTTAGAATTAGGTTTTTGTTTATAGTTTTTGGAACTAGGTTGTAGGTTTTTGTTTTAGTTTAGTTTTTAGGATTAGGTTTTGGTTTATAATTTTTGGAAATAGGCTTTTGGGTTTTTTTTTTAGTTTAGTTTTTAGAATTAGGTTTTTGTTTTTAGTTTTTATAATTAGATTTTTGTTTATAGTTTGTAGAATTAGGTTTTAGTTTTTTGTTTTA
Source organism: Cyclanthera cordifolia (assembly GCA_037832605.1). NCBI lineage: Eukaryota > Viridiplantae > Streptophyta > Magnoliopsida > Cucurbitales > Cucurbitaceae > Cyclanthera > Cyclanthera cordifolia. The sequence goes on from JBBMEG010011955.1 coordinate 29,276, forward strand.
GTTTATGTTTTAGAATTCGGTTTTTTTATTTTTATTTCTTCGAATTAGGTTTTAGTCTTTTGTTTTTAGAATTAGGCTTTAGTTTTCATTTAGTTTGAAGTTTTTAGTTTCTAGTTTTACGATTAAGAATAATTAGTTCATAGTTTCTCGAATTAGGTTTTTGTTTTTAGTTTTTAGAATTAGATTTTAGTTTTAATTTAGTTTCTAGTTTTTAGATTAGGAATAAGGTAATAGTTTTCTGTTTTAGACTATGAATTACGTTTTTAGTTTTTAGTTTTTAGTTTTTAGATAAATTAATATAGCATTCTAATAAGTTTGTTTACACGATCATATGTAGGATTGTTTGTTCAAACAACAAAAAGAGTGTGCTACATTTATTTTGAAGAAAATATGAATAAACATTGGGTTAGAAATATGGACACATTATCCTCTGAATACGTCGAAGGTGTTCAACAGTTTTTAGGATTTACTAAGAATCATGTGAATCGTGTCGGTCTACTTGGATGTTCTCGTAAGAAATGCATGAATAATTAATGGCATTCTATAGAAGACGTAGAACGACATTTGTTGTTTCTCGTAAGTACTCTTAATTTTTTAGTTTTCACTAAACATCCACCGAAACAAGTTAAGAAAAGGAAACAAAGCTCAAATAACAATTGGAGGAAGAAAAGTATATTCTCTGAGCTACCATACTAGTCAAAATTATTAATACGACATAAATTAGACGTGATGCACATTGAAAAAAAGGTGTGCGACAACTTGCTAGGAGCCAATATTGAATATTGAAGGAAAGACTAAGACAAGTTTAATGCTCAATTGAACTAGCAATATCTTAAAATACGAAGAGATTTACACTTAAAGAGGTTAGGTGACAACTTCGTGAAGCCGCACGCCACTTATACTCAAACTAGTCAAGAGAGATTGGTATTTTAAAACTTCATAAAATCAGTTAAATTTTATAATGGATTTGGATCAAACATTCTCGACGTGTCAGTTTGAATGAAGGAAAGTTGAATGGTTTGAAAACACACGACTGCAACATTTTGCTACAACGACTAATCCCTATTGGTATATTCTAAATAATTGTGATGAAATACGATCGTTTGCGCCAACATCTACAATTTATTCGGTCAATTGTTCGAACATCCGATAAACTATGAAAAAACACGAACATCAGTTCGCTGATTGGTTTAGAAAAGAAGTTCTTGAATTGCGAAAGAATGCAATAAGTGTAATGATTTATACGTAATGGCTATGTGACCTAATTCACTTTACCGCTTGTATACAACTTGTATAGTGAATAAAGTTCATTATAATAAAATAACGAATGATGTTGGTCATGTTACACAAAATAGTGGCATAATAGTTAAAGGTGAAGGTGATAGTTCTGATTACTCCAACAACTTTTACGGTGTACTTACTGTAGTCTTAGAAGCTTCATTCGTGAGAGCGAGAAAAGTGATGATGTTCAGATGTGAGTGGTTCAACACGGACAAAAAGAAAGGAAGATATCAATGTCATTTTGCGATAAGAACGATCAATACATTACAATACTAGTTTAAAAATGAGTCATTCATCCTAGCTAACCAAGCATAACAAACTTTCTATATAGAAGATTCGAAACATGGAAAATATTGAAAATTTGTGCAGCTAGTCTCAATAAAAGTTTGTGCTATGTCCCTGAGATGGAAATAACGAAATTGGAGAAGGACTAATTGATCAACCAGAATGCATAGTAAATGGAGGGACAAATAAAGTGGACGAGTATTTAGATGACAATTTGATATGTCGGTTCAATGTTGAGCCAACAATAATGGAGTAATCTGTGAATGATGATGAAAAAGATGAAAATAGATTCATTAATGACGAAGACCAGGATGATTGCGTCAATAGTAATGATGAAGATTAAGTGTTAGTGTCATTGTTTATTTCATTCTCTATACATTATTTCAATTTGACTTATGAAAACACTACTTTTAATAATTGCAGGTTATCAT
>JBBMEG010011965.1:0-31261 GCA_037832605.1 Cyclanthera cordifolia
TGTTTTGCAGGCCCTTTCGTCCTCTACTAAACAAATAGTACTGTGGATAGACCGTTGACCAATTTTCGGCATCAACAGCCTCTTTGCACTTGCAATAGTAGCAAAGATAGGTCTATATTTATTTGTAACCTATAAGTAGTATATGCATACATAAATTTCAATTCACTGTTATTATTATTATTTTTTTTAGATAATTCAATGTTATTATTAAATTACTTAATTATATATTATACCTTCTTCTTTCTTTTTCTATCATTTATAACTTTGTTCGGTTTTCATCATCTTCTTTTTCTTCTTCTTTCTCTTCTTCAATTGTTTTCTTCATTTTCTACGACATCTCCTCCCTTTATTCAAAAACATTTAATAATTAGGTAATTCACAAATTAAGGTTTGTTAATTAGTTTCATTGATGGAGTTCAATCATTGAATTGATGGACTTCAATCATTGAAAACTAATAAACTTCAATCAGTTTCACTAATAGACTTCCATCACTAAACTGGTAAACTATAAATCTTTCAATTGATAGAACTCATCATGCTTCACTAATTAAATTCAATCATTGAACTGATCAACTTCAATCGGCTATTTGATGACTTCTATCATTTTCATTGATAGGTTTCAATCACTGGACTGATAATCTATCAATCAGTGGATTGATAGACTCCAATCATTGAGCTTTAAACTAATGGACTTCAATAAATTTGCTTTAAGAATGAAATATGCGCCTCATCAACTTGTTTCCATCAGAATAATTTTCGATATGAGTAGCTTCTTCAACAACATCCTTTTGAATATTATCTATCTATGTAAGCATTAAATAAAAAAATATTGATCAAATAATAAATAAATAAATTGATTGAATGAAAGAAATTTTATCAACAAAAAATAAAGAAAATTTACTGTTTCTACCTAGGTAGTTGTGTAATCAACTATTCTATTCACATCCATAATTGTATCAATTTGATCGAGACTGATGGATGGATGCATATTCTTCTATGGATATTATTGTTCTTGAGAAGGCCTACCAATATTTTCTTTCATTAATACCTTCAATATTTACATAATTTTAGCTTGACATTCTTTCAATTCCTCATGTCCTTTTAAAAATTCTTCACTTAGTGAAAATTTTTTTCGAGAATAGATGGAGGGTGATAATTTCCAAAAAAGATGGTATTGGTAATAAATATCTTGTGAAAAACGTGCAAGAAATCAAATGTAATGGAAAATTTAAAAAATAAAATAAAATAAAATAACCACCAAAATTGTTTAACCATATATATAGGAATTGTTTCTTAATGGAATTAATGGAAAAGGAAAAAATAAATAATAATAATAATAATAATAATAAAAAAAGACATTCATATAATGAAAATGTCAGAATTCTTATATTTATTTTTAGTAATAGAAGACTATTCTTGTAAATATTTTACCATTTAGATGGTTTTGCAGTGTAGACATCTTGCTTAATTTTAATACGCACCTCAAATTTCCTACTTTTGGACTTATTTTATTTAAAAATTAAATTTACATAAAAACTAAAGTATTTACTTCATTATTGAAATTTAAAATTAGTTTGATTTTCACCAAAAATGAGTACTATTCAACTGTCAAAAATAAAAAATATTCAATTAAAAATTTATGAAAAAATTGAAATCACACAACAAACTTAGGGCGCGTTTGGCCCTCTGGGTTGGGCCGAGAAGTGAAATGGCCGGGATCTAACCCGGCGCGTGAAGACGTCGCTAACAGGGCCTGGTTACTTGCGGGGAACGACGAAATTCAGTCGAACACTTCACGCGACCCTCCCCCTATTCTGTGTACCCCTTCATTTCTCATTTGTCTCTTCGATTTCAATGGGTTTCTCTCTCGTTTTCTCTCTGGTTTCCAATGCTTTCTTCTCTTTTGTTTTTCCGATTTCTCTCTTGATTTGTTTACGGTTTCTTCAAAGTTTCAGTTAGTTTTCACGATTTCATTGATTTGTCACTCGATTTCTCTCTGGTTTCTTAAAAATGGTGAGTTCGGGTTTCGCTTGCCTTTGGTTCTATTTCGATTCTCTACGGTTTCTCTATGATTTCTCTCTGGTTTCGATTTGCATGTCCATATCTCTCTGGTTTCTTAAAAATGTCGAGTTAGGGTTTCGCTTGTCTATGGTTCTATTTCGATTTCTATTTCGATTTCTCTACGATTTCTCTATGGTTTCGATTTGCATGTTCATATCTCTCGATTTCTAAAAAATGGTGAGTATATGAGAACTCAGTAAGAAACCTCTCACGGGGTGTACGCAACATATAGACAAACATGCGTTAATCAAAAGTCTAAGAATAACATGCACAAACAAACGGGAAAGCATCCCGACTCTCGGGTGTCTTTGCCACGCTTTCAAAAACTCATGGCAATACTCGAAGAGTCTCACCAGCTGATGCCGTGAAACTCCAAAGTCACAACCCGACCCCTCTAGGTACAATAGAGAGCCTAGATGCAAGGGCCATCCACTAGAGTCGCATAGGCTATCCTGGGTCCCTCCAGCATGGGTGGGGTCAATCTGAACACGTCAGATACCACGCACGGCGCCAAGCCGAGAGCAATCCAACCTACAAGCAAGGCGCTTACTTATGCTTTAGCAATTTCGGCTGCTCACTGCCTAGTAAGTTCCAGCTCCAACCCACGCGATAAGGGATCTCTGTCAAATGACTGATTCCCCGATCACACCCTATGCATCCAGACCACTCATCTATGCTACCCATAAGGATAACTATGTCCCCAGCCAATGCCATAAGACCTGAAAAGCAATTACTCGACCATGTCGCGTAAGACAGAGCTTCTTGATACGTGGGTACAAGCTATGGAGTCGCCCGGGCGTCTCCTACGGTATCTCCGGCGCGAGTGAGGCGAACAAGAACCAATCAAGTTCCCTCAGCTAGCCAACAGCTCATCCAGCTGTAGGTGGAAGTGTCTGTCCAAGCGTTAGCGGATACACTAGCCGAAGCCAGGATCACACTTCTGCTTGATAGCTTGCAACTCGTACACAATAAGTAGACACAATAGTATCTCGGGAAGCTCCTAGGTACCAGAAAGGACTGCGGGAACCCCGATCACGCTCGGCTACCCAAGACGTTTAAAAGACCCTGTAGTCAGACCCGATGGTCAAATGTCGCTCTTAGGATGGTTGCAATCCATCATTCCACAAGCACAATCTCTCACATCTGACTACCTCTGTCCGTTAAAGAATGTTGCCGTGTCCGGCCACCGCTATGGGTCGTTCCCTAACGTGCCATGTAGAAATAGACCTATGGTCTACTACAACACCCTATGTTGGAGCAGAGACATGTTGAGGCCGTCTGGCAAACATGCTCACACTATCAAGAAAAGAGATTCGACGCTCACTTTAACGCACAATGCATGCAATGACCCTATAATCTATTGCACATGTACATAACAGGAGAAAGACGTATCATAAGCAATGTACCTACTTATTCGCCTTGGCTTAGTACATAAGAACAGATTATCACGATAACATGCTACACACAATACATAATCATATCGTAATATCCTACAAGTACACGTATTAAACCAGACATCGCATATACATCAAATACTAAAACATATTCACCATACGAGTATCAAGAATCAAAACTACAATCCTTTATACATGTACATAAATCAACAAGAAACCCTACATGCATCTAACTAGCCAAACATGAGTAACATACAGTTTGAAATACACAAAGCATGATAAAGCAACATACAATTCCACATATGAATGTGCACTACAAACAAGCATATGTTCCTAGGTAAATACAAGCAAACAACACCCGGTTAGGGTCCCTTGCACTAGGGTTCACTTAGAACTAGTTAAATGCGAGACTTAAGTCCAAACAAACGTTCTAGACAAGCCCATCTCAAACCTACAAGTAAATAATAAGTACAAGTAAGTAATCAAGAATATAAATACACAACAAGAACTTAAGGGATTCGAAGGTTAAGAAGGTACCACAAGCTTCAACTCAACTTACACCTGCTAGCCTTGAGTTCAAGCCGCAACCAAGATCTAGATCCTTCTTAACACTTAAACTCGACTCTAGCTTAAGCTTGCCAAACTTCATCTAAACACTAAACCTTCACTCCGGCTCGAACCAAGCTCAGCATAACTATAAACTACTCGTAAAAGCTTTTTTTTTTCCAGCCCCACGGGAAGCAACACAGACGATCAAAACCAACAGCGAACCTACACTACCGCTAATGAGTTTACGAGGCAATTACCAACCCACAATTAGATAATCGTACTAAACTACAAGCCCGCTCAACAACCAGACATAACTCACAAAAATCAAAAGCAACAAAGCGGTGCAATAGCAATACTCAGCTTGAAGATATACCCCTAATTTGGTAGCACCACTCAAATGAAAGGCAAATCCTTAAAATTGCAGCTTGAAAGCAGAACCAACACTCTAGGAATGACTACTCAAGCCCTAACTCAATTCCATCTTAATCAACCAGCTCACTCTCGACATCACTGCCTAAACCAAAACAATAGAAAGTTCTTTCAAAACTTGCAGCATTCTCCCTCAATTTATTTTATGAAATTGTGCGCGACTGAATGGGTTTATAGGCACAGTCACATTATTTTCTCAATACGTAACGTTTAATCCTACAAGCATGAAAATCGGTAAGAATTTAACTCTAGAGTGTTTGGAAAACTGGAACTCAAATTCAATGGGAACGAATCAAACTCAAAAGCAACAGTACTGAGTATAAAGCAAAAAACAAAAGACACTAACCCAGATAAGTAGACTGGATTTTGAACTAAGGCCACCCACAACTCGAATGAGGCTGCTCGAACATTTTTGTTTTTCTCGCGAAAGGGAGACAAATTTGGCGAAGATAGAGCAGACCGAGAGATTGCGAGAGGGAGATATCACGAAAGCTCCGAGGGAGCCGTGCGAGAGAGATCGCGATAGAGAGAGAGAGAGACAGAGACGATAACGAGAGAGATGTCACGAGAAAGAGATGAAATCGATGGGAGTGAGAGAGACGACGACGAATCGATGAATGAGGAGGAGATTGCGTGAAGAAAACATGAGGGGGGGGGAAGAAGTTGGGATTTGGAATCGCAGAAGAAGAAGAAAGAACGAGAGGGAAGAGAGAGAAAGAAGGAATTAGGTTTTAAACTTTGGGTAATTTTAATAAGACCCTTTACTTTTCTATTTGTTAAATAAGTAACCTTATATTTCTAATAAGTTGACGTTGGTTGAGTTGGTAAGACATGTTATTGTCTCAAATGAGACCCTAGTTTAAATCTTAGTTGTGACTTAATTTAACCTTCACTTTTTTTTTTAAATTTTAAAGGGATTTAGTTCGTTGTAAATTATCGGAAAGTGGTTTGTCACACATATTATTTTGGCCATGTTTGAATGAATATGTTATTGATTGAATTAGTTGGTTTTACAATTATGAGACTGGTTCAACAATCCTTGAGGCTAGTTGAAAGTTGGAGTTATGCTCGTTTTATTTCAAATGAAGTGTCCTAAAACGTGAGGACATCAATGCATCATATCTATCATATCCTACAAATTGTACTTGACTATATCCTTGATTAGATTTTTATCTACCTATTTAATATTAAACATTCATTCTTTTATCTTCAATATGATAAGAAATTTATCCAACATATTGAATATGTTGGTTGACCTTATTGAATATGTTGGTTGACCTAAAATGTTTGGTTCGGTTGGTTTCAATGACAATGCTTTCCAACCATTTGGGTAAGTTCTTTCTTCTCTCTTCTATATTATTTTTTCGACATTTTATTTACAATATTCGGATTTCCTTGCTAATCACTTCTTTGTTGTAGATAAGACATTCATATCCGTACGAGGATCGTAGCTACTTTGATCGGTTGTCAACAAATAAATGTTCAAGTTCATGAGTTTGAATTGTTCTCTTTTCTGGTATTTATCTTAATGTCTGTGAACTTTTGGATTAAGTTGTATTACACATGTCCATTTTATCAATTAAAAGTGATTAATCATTTTTAAATCGGTAACTTCACATGTTTAATAGATTTCACATGACTTTACAAATAAACTAAGAATTAGTTATAATTAATTATATAAGATGAGAATGACCTACCCAATTTTAGAAATTTTGGAATCAAAGTAATTAGACGAGCTTCATGATCCATATATAACAAGTTCAAAAATGGACTTTATCATTTTATGAACTTCAGTAATCAACTTAGTTCATAAATCTAAATTATATTCAACTTCTTAGAAAGTAGTTTATGTAGGATAGTGATTTTTTAAAAGTAATGATGATTTGAATTTTTTTTTTATCATTATATGAACATAGTTAAAAAAGGAACTATAATGAACTATGCTAATAAATCTAACTATGTTGAACTTGTAACAAACTTTATCATTTTATGAACTTTAGTAATGAACTTAGTTAAAAAATGTAAGTTATATTCAACTTCTTACAAAGTAATATATGTAGGATAGTAGTTATTAAAAAGTAATGATGATTTGAAGATAAGTTTATCATTATATGAACATACTTAAAAAAAATGAACTATGATCAAGTTTCCTCTAAAATATAATTACATTGACCTTGCAACAAATTTTATCATTTTATGAACTTTAGTAATCAATTTAGTTCAAATATGCAAGTTCTTAGAAAGTAGTTTATGTAGGATACTAGTTTTTAAAAAGTAATGATGGCTTGAAAAATATTTATTATTATATGAACATAGTTAAATAAGGAAGTATAATCAACTATGCTAATAAATCTAACTATATTTTGAACTTGTAATAGACTCTATCATTTTATGAACTTTAGTAATCAACTTAGTTAAAAAATCTAAGTTATATTCAACTTCTTAGAAAGTAGTTTACGTAGGATAGTAGTTTTTAAAAAGTAATGATGATTTGAAGAAAACTTTATCATTATATGAACGTAGTTAAAAAATGAACTATAATCAACTTTCCTCTAAAATCTAACTATATTCAACTGGTAACAAACTTTATAATTTTATGAACTTTAGTAATGAACTTTAATAACGAACTTATAGTTAAAAGATCTAACCTATATTCAACTTGTTACAAAATAGTATATGTATGATATTAGTTTTAAAGTAACAAAGAGGGTTTATTTGGTAGAGAATCATATAGGCGCTTAGAAACGAAAGTAATAATTAGTCATTAAACAAAGAAGATACCGAAAACGTAGGGGCTCTCAATGATAGTAGCCAACAATTTCTTGGTTTTATTACATTGCTGGACGAGTATGGTGATAATGAGGAGGACAAGGAAGAACCTGAGCGAGCAATATGGAGACACACTATGAGAAGTATGAATTGCTTCCATCAGATAACGAAGAATGATAGATCACGTCGAGAGCTCACTCGACTGAATATATCAACTTTAATCAAATTATGTGCACTATTAAGTTCGAGGGGTGGCCTAAGGCCTACTAGGTGCATTGGGGTACTTGAGATGGTTGCAATATTTTTATACATTTGTGCACACGATGTCAAAAATCGGATTGTACGAATCCAATGTGCATTGGGAAACAGTTTCATGACATTTCCATGAAGTGCTAGTAGCAATTTTAGAGAAATTACCAGACACATAAATAAATAATAGTAGCATTGAGTGTAAGGTTAGAACATTCAAGAAACAATATCAGGGCATCAAGGAGATGCTAGGCCTCACAGGAATTGGGTTTGGATGGAACGAAGAAATGATGTGTGTGGAAATGGACAAGGACGCCTTCGAAGAATGGTTCATGGTATTTTACTGCTTCACATTTATCATATTCAACATGATATCTGAACTCGTATATGTCCCTCTTTCCTAATAATATGTCATTTCGTCTTATTGACTCATCCTAACGCGAAGGGTATTTCGAACAAACCATTCTCACATCTGGAAGCACTGGCCCACATATTTAGGGATGATCGAGGTACAGGGAAATCTCATAGTAATCTAACAGTTGCAGCAACCAAAACAGCTGCATCAAGGGAGGCTAGTCGACAGGTTGTGCCTGAGGATTTTTAAGACCTAAATTTGCCTGATTACTATGTGCTTGAGACACTATCATATCATATACCCATACATCGACCCAGTATGGATGTTGATAACCCGAAATCTCCAAATAATGTTGAAATAGGCTCCGCAAGTCAAGTCGGAAGTCAATTCAGGGCTAGTGGTAGTAAAAGGAAGAGGGTAGGAAAGGATGTTGAGTTACTGAATGTTCTGAAGAAGCACACACAAATGACTGAAGAAAAGTTGGACAAGGCCATCAACTGGCAAATCCAGAGGCAGGAGATAATAAATAACAACAGAGAAGCAGCCATTAAGAAAATGGATTCTCTTACTGACTTTACAGAGGAAGAACAAGCTGGCTTGGTGCATTTGGTGGCATGTGATGGAGACAAAATAGCAACTTTCCTCCAGTTTGATGATTGTATGACTCGTAATTATTGCACCTATGTGCTTCAGAATAGATAGAAATAATGTTATGTAATGGGATGCTAGGATGGGAGGGCAAAAGTTTTGGTTTTTGATATTTGATTCGGATTGTATAGTGACTGACATGCGATATCTGTTTTTATTTGTTATACTACCGTTTATATTTTTTGTTCGAATGGTATGAGAATATATGTATGGAATATTTATAAAAGTTTTGTTTTTAAATACCTAATTGTCATTCAATTTTATAAATATGATTTTATTTCACTTAATATGGAAATTGTAAACAAATTTCATCAAAGAAAATTTGAATTTGAAAAACATATATTTTTAGGCTTCGAAAAAATTGATTAAGTATTTCAAAATTTAAATACAGTGCATTTATGAAAGTAATGAAAAACATAGCTTCAAAATAGTAAATTATAGAATTAAATACAAAATTCAAATAGTTATTCGACTTTCTATTTTCATCTAATATAACTCTAATTCTCAATTATATTAACCATTTTGATTCTAATTTACTAATTATAATATTTCAATTTTGAATATGTTCGGTAATTTATTTCATCATTATAATATTCAAAAATTTATATTTAAGTTAATTTTTTTTATAAATTAACATTCCTCATTCCAATCCTGCACCCCAAACACGGACTTCGTAACACTTCCCATCCTAACTCTGCACCCCAAACACAGATTTCCTAACACTTCCCTTCTCATCCCAATCCATCTCAACCCTTCCCATCTCAACCGATCCTAAACCCTAACCAAACGCGCCATTATTGATAAAAAAAAAAAAAAATCTTTCTCGAATTATAAAGTAATTCAACCATAAAGTAATTTACTTAAGCCATCCAATGATCTAGATGCTTCATAATTAAGCAATAAAAGTAAATGTTTCTGTGAAGACCATTTGAATAGTTTTGGGTGAGTTGATATACTGTAATGCAACAAGATAAGATTGTAAGCTTTTTTAAATAAGAAAAAAAACAAAAACAAAGAGATAAGATTGTAAGCTAGTGGATTAAACGAGAAGTCAACTAGTCGAGTCATGCTCAGCATGAACATAACCTATTTGAATAGTTTTCTACGTAATAATTTGTCCTTATGTATAAATTATAAGCATGCTTCTTTGTTTTGACTTTAGGTTGAATATAAATCTACATTATTTGAATTACTAAAGAATTGTTGAATCTATGTTTAAATTAGAGAAATTGCATACTAACGTAATATACATTCATAAAAAATAAATGGGATGGCTTTTTTTTTTTTTTTTTTGAGATTACAGCAATAGAGTAAGAGATTCGAACTCGAGATCTAATGATCTTTGAATGTACACTCATGCCGTCAGCTATCACTTTTTGGCAATTGGGTGGGTTTTGGCTCCATCAAAACTAAAGCTATAATATAACATTATTTACTAACAAAAATATTGGAAGGCCAAATGTGTAAAATTTGGTGATTACCAATGTATCATACTTCTCAATATCGAATGACATTCTAGCTCACAGCAACTAACACAAGCTACTTAACTAACAGTTCAACAAATAAGCTTCAAGTCTAAACCCTACCAAATTCAGTCAATTTTCAAATTTGGATCGAGTAACAGATCTAGTTAGCATATCTGTGGTGTTTTGAGAGGTATGTACCTTGAGAACTTCAACCTATCCTTGTTCAATCTTCTCTCTTATGAAATGATATGTGATGTCGATATGTTTGGTCCTACTATAGAACTGCTCATCTTAAGATAAGTAGATAGCACTTTGATTATCGCAGTAGATCTTTACCTTGGATTGTTGTATTCCTAAATCATTCAACAATCCTTTTAGCCATATGCCTTCCTGTATTCCTTATATTGGGCAATGAATTCTTCCTTTATAGTAGATAGTGCTACAACTACAATGTAGCTTTCCAACTTATTATGTTTTCACCATAAAGGAACATTTAGTCTACAAGAGTTCTTCTCTTGTCCATATCCCCTTCATAGTCAAGTTCTACAAAACCGTATAGTTCGTTAGGATATTGTATAGATCTCGTTTCATAAACTATTTTAGAGTTTTGAGATCCTTTTAGGTATCTCATTGCACATTTAGGGGCATCCCAATGGATTCTTCCTAGGTTTGCCGCGTATCTATTTACCAAACTTGCTGTATATGATAGATCACGTCTAGTATATATCATTAGGTACGTTAAGCTATCTACTACTTGAGCATATGTAATTCTATTCATGTAGTTAATATGATCTATTTCTTTTTCATTTGGAGAATCCTGTGAAGATAATTATAAATGTTAAGATAAAGGAATTGATACATATTTTAGATTACTCTAGGTTAAACCTTTTAAGAACTTTAAACCAATAATTGTCTTGCCTTATTTGAGAGATAATCTAAATTTTTACATCTTTTACTCTCTACACATAAAATTTTAATAGGTTTTCTTAGGTCCTTCATTTCAAACTTCTTTTTAAGAAGATCCTTGACCTGTCCGGTTTAGATTTACCTGTTAAAAGCATGCCATCAACATAAAGAAGAAAATATATGGAAAAGGCACTGTCCTTTCATTTTATATTAGCACAACAATCAAAAGAACTCTTTTAAAAACCCTCATTTCTTTATATAAGAATCAAATCTATAATACCAACATCTAGAAGATTACCTGAGGCCATGAATAGATTTTTTTAATCAACAAACAATATTTTATTTTCCTTTTCTTCACAACCTTTAGGTTGCTTCATGTAAATTGTTTCAGATAAAGTGTCATAGAGAAATGTAGTTTTTATCTCTAATTGATCTAGCTCTAAGTTTCCTAGAGCTACTAGAATCAACAACAATCTAATAAATGTGTGTTTAACAATAGGAGGAAAAATATCATAATAAAAAGGATCCCTTACTTGAGATAAGTATAAGCATTAATAAGATAATTAATTATAAATAAAATACAAGAAAATCATCATTCTGTAAATAGTGTCTCCGTGATAACCCTTTAAAAAGAAATTTGCCTTCCCGGTCTTAAAGTAGCATGGGTTGTGGCATGGGTATCTTATGTAATAGGATTGCATGTCAGGACTTAATATGATAATATAGTGTGTCTGGGTATCATTGATTCCCAGATTGCCTACCACGTCTTATATGAATTAGGAATGCATACCTAGGTCTTATAGTGAATAATTAATCGTGAGATTTCATAGAAAAATATATGACAAGGTATAATACCATTATGTGCTTACATGGAATCTTGACACAATTCAATAAGATATACAAATAAACAACATGAGACATCAATCATATAGGGCATGTATGAATACATTAAAGATCATCACCGTTCAACATCTAATTACTCACGGAATATCAAGTCAAGGATATGATCCCCTTACCTTGACCGATATCCACTGATTTTGCTAAAAAATACTCTAACCACAGCTTCTAGAAGTTTCTCCAACAAAACTAGCCAAAATATTGTTAAGGAGTCAAAATTAGCACCAAGTATCCAAAATACTTAAAATGAACTATTTGAAAAATACCTCATGCGACTGGTAGCAGCGCGTGGTCGAAAAAGTCACCGACACGTGAATGAGCTAGTAAAGGCATGTGAGTTACACGCGCAGTGAACCAGATCTGTAGGCTCAGAAGCACGTGGCCCTTAAGAAGTGGACATGGCTAGGCTCGGGAAGCACTAACAAGTGGGTCGAAGAGCACGACGGGTTCGCGTGACCAAAACCAAGGTTCATATTGGTTGTTGATCTGCTAAGGTGAAGTCTAGTAGCACTGTGACATATGGAGAACTCTAGTGGCTGGGTCTCTTCAAAATGGTGCGGCACGGGACACGAGCAAACGGTGTTGTTGGCACAGAAAACAAGCACGACCTTTGGTTGGCTGCGAGCTTACTAGGACTCATCCCTCGACACGTGGCTGCTTCTCGTTTTCTTGCAAAGTCAATGCACGTAACACAGGCTCTAACAATGCTAATCCTCGTGCTGATGGTTGGCGGCATTGCTAGTTTTGGTCTTGGAGTCAGGGAAACGATAATGATTGATTGCTACAATGATTGGAGGGAGATAGAGTTGGGGGTATACAGATTTTCACGCAATGATGAGGGTAATGATGCCCTAAAAAGAGATTTCTCGTTTTTTTATGTTGTAGAAAAATTCAATAAAATTACCATTTTGCCCCCAAAACCTAATTTTACCAAAACACTTACATTTCTCGAATTTTAAAATTTCCCCTCTTGGGATATAATTCATTTAGGTCCTCCAAAGCTTAAATGAAGTTAAAATGAAATTCCAGAAGTTTCGGTGAGTCCAAAAAAAATAACGTTTATGCTAAGGGATGTCTTTCTCGGTCTATTACACTCAACAACACCATTTTGCAGAGGAGTTGGCCTAACAGTCTTATGTCTCAAAATTCCACGCTCTTTGTAAAAATTATTAAACTCTTCGCCACAAAACTCAAGACCATTGTCAGTTCTTAGAATCTTAATATTCTTAAAGGCTAACCAATATTTTCCATTCTTCAAACTTCCCTAAAGCTTGATCTTTGGTTTTTAGAAAATAAATTCTACTGTTCCTAGAGTAATCATCTATGAATGATATAAAATACCTAGAGTCACTTATTGATACAATTTGAGTTGTTCCCAAAGATTAGAAGGACTCTAATCCAACATTTCCTTTATAGTATGCTTTGCTTTAAGGAGTTTCAATCTTGTGGCTTTCCTTATTACACACTGTTTACAAAACTCAAGGTTAGCATTCAAAAGATTTGGGATGAATACCTTGTTTTGATTATTGTTGCAGTCCCTTTGAACTCATATGCGATAGCCTTATGTGCCACAAGATACCTTATTGTTTATCATCAGTATACACTATGAGTGTTGAGTTTATCATTTCAACATCTTTGATCACATACAAACTATTAATTTTTGTATCAACTAGTACTAAAATCTTTTGTAACTTTTATAAATCCATTAGACCCTTTATATTTGTAACCAGTTATATCCAACAATCCCAAAGATATAAAATTCATTTGTAGTTTAGGAACATGTCGGATATTTCTTAGAAACTTTGTTGAACCATCTTGGAATTTAAAAGAGATCCAACCAATTCCTTCAGCTGTACATGTATCATTATTTTCCATGTAAACTAAGCCAACATCCTCCTTAGTATAGAAACTGAACCATTCTTTTGAGAGTGTTATCTGGAATGAGCAAATTGAATCTAACACCCAATCTTACATTTTGGATGCACTCTTAATATCTAATTGTAGCTGCAAAAACATCTGAGTATGTAATCGTGTTGTCTCTAACAGATACTTCCCCAATTTTCATTCATTTATTGGATTCTTTCTTCTAAAGGTTCCAACATGTCTCTTTTGTATGACCTATTTTTCGACGAAGTTTAGGTTTATTTTTTCATCATTATGCCTGAAATCTTTACTAGTAGACTTCCATAACCCAAAATCACCTGTCCCATCAAGCTTTTCTATATTGTATCTTGTTGTTATAATTTTAAAATTTTATGGTACTTTCTATCCAGAACAAAAATCTTGAATTTAGAAATTGAGAAACAAGAAATCCTTACAATGCTTCGATACCACGTTTTTAGAATAAAACGTGTTGATGCTAAGTGATTCAATGTGTGAACCAAATGTCAACATTGAGAGGCAGCCTTAAGCAAGAATTCTTCTAAATTCTATAATCGAATTTCTCAATGGAAAAGGGAGAACCCTACTGATAAAGATGATGGTTCAGCTATACGATGAGAAGATGAAGATAGAGGCTCCAACGAAAGCATGAACAAGAATAAAAAACTTTGAAGCGATCAATCAGTCCATATAAGTTTCAGAGAATGAGAAGAAGAACATCGATCTAAGTGGTTCGAGCAGATAAACTTGTTTACATCAACTAGAAACTTCAAGATGATTTTTATTCAAAAAGAATTTTTGGAGATCACTAGTACAAAAGATAAGTTCTCTAGATCCCTATTTATAATGGGTTTAGAGTAAGAATTCTGAATTGCTTACGATTGAATCTTTTGGGGAAAAATAGTTCTAACTACCTAACTTCTAAAAAATTCACAGTAATGTAGAGCTAGCTTTGTTGAGCCACACTAATTCCCTACTGTCACGTCTTAACCCTTTATTTCTTCTACATTCTTGCATCTTTGTTCTTCTACTTTGTTGTAGCTTCTCTCACATGTTCAGACAAAGAATGTTTAGAGGCTAGAAATTGTTTAATTGTAATTAATTGAACAAAAAGAAAGAATCGAGAAGAGTGAAGAGATTCTCTTAAAACACCATCACTTCGAGAAATCATTTAATGGTTCGAGAACCATGATGATCATTGTCGAAGCATTGCAAAAATTTCTAAAGCTTCGAGAACGTTTTCAACTTATAAAGTGTTTATAAGATTATGAAAAAGAAAAGTTAGGTAGAAGCACAGACATAATTGTGAGATGGATGTCATTAACCTAAATTCTTTTTGCCACTCCCAATGATAGAACTATGTGAATATCTTATAAAGCATAAGGGTTAGTGCCCCCAAGAAAGCTTTGCCCCATGGCTCACCCTCATGGCGACATGTCCAAATCTTACGTTCTACGCCGATTATTAGATAGCATGGGGTTCCACCTCAAAATCAATTGACAATTAGGAAAGTAGCTCACATATCATATAAATGTGTTGAAGAATTCTTGCATTTCTAATGTGGGACAAATGGCCACAAGGTGAGTATCTCCCACATGCCTCTTTAAGAAGACGACATATTTGGGAAAGCCATCTTGGATTAGATCCAAATTTTTCGCCCAAAAAAAATACACTTTTAGCTTACTTCTTGGGTCAAATCTTAATTTTTGGGATTATCAAATGTCTGTTTATGTTTTTGCCCGCTTGGATAGGGTCTTCGAAATTTTTGTGAGATTAATAACTCGGAGCTCTAATACCATATTAGATAGTATGAGGTTCCACCTCAAAATCAATTGGAAATAAGGGAAATATGCCATATATCATATACATTTCCAATGCGGAACAAATGGCCACAAGTTGAGTATCTCCAATAGAGCTGCAAAATTTAAGACTTTTTTGTATGCCTTAAATTTTTTTCTTTTGCAAATATCTCACCTCCTCACCCTTAAACTGAGCTTCTTCGATCCTCTGTCAATGCCCGACAAAACAGGTTTTGGAAGTGAAGATTCGACTAGTTTAGAATGTGATTCACATTTTTATTCCTTCCATATACATCATTCATTTGTAGCAACTTTCGTTCTTGCTACCCAACCATTAATTGGAGCAGAAAACTCTAATACCGAGAAGAGAGCATTCTTGATAGCCTTGGAATGAAGAAATAAGGAGGGATTCGTGGACGTAACTATAAAGAAACTTGCAGAGGAAAAACTTTGCCCTTCTTGGAAGTGCAACAATCATATGATTACTTCTTGGATTGTAAACTTTATCTCGAAAGTAATCGTAGCAAGCATTGTGTGCACTTGTACGACTAAGGATATATGGGATGAACTTGGAGAATGCTTCAAAGAATCCAATGGTTCAAGGATCTTCCAACTAAGAAAAGAGCATATAACTACCGTGCAAGGAGCTATGTCCATTGAATATTATTTTACCAAGATCTAAACTGTCAAAAGATTTGATGGATTTTCGCCCTTCAAGTGACTATTCTTCCGGTGCTTTGAAACCTTTGTTAGATCACTTAGAGTCTGCATATGTGGTAATTTTTCTCGTCAGTCTTCATGACTCTTTTGCTGTGATTAGAACATAGATCCTACATATGAAACCACTTCTAAAAAATAAATAAAGTCTTATGTCTACTTATTCAAGAAGAAAGATAAAGAAATGTAGGACTTTTCTTTACCGAAGTTGTTACTCTGTTTCCAAATGGCAAGAAAAAAACTAAAAATGTTGCAACACAAAGGAAAGATAATTCCAAGCTAACTTATGTTCACTGTGGATAAATCGGCCACACGAAGGATAAATGTTATAAGTTACAAAGGTACCTTCCAGGATTCTTGAGTAGATGCAGCAAAGACATCCCTTCTTAGAATGTTAATGTGAGATAAACGAGTGTTGATTCTATCACTGAAGAATGACCAAATACACTTGAGAATTTGACTATTAATCAGTGTACACGATTAATCAAATCTTCTTAGCAGTCACTTGTGTGAGAATTAGAACCAGTATAATGTTTCACCTATTACTCACACTACATGTATTTTTACCTCATTAAACACACAACCTTCATCACATTCCTAGATATTAGACTCTCATCGCTTTCAGACATATATGCTTTGATAGAGATTTGTTTAAAAATATGTATAGATTCTTCAATTCCACGTCATCTTGCCTACTACTTTTCAGGTAGTCATTGAATTTGCTAGAAGTGTACATATTAATGATGATTTACGGCTAGAGATTTAATGGGTAAATACTATTTAATCTACAATTTTGACATTTGTTCCATTTTTTTCATAAACTTTAAAAAAAGTAATTTTGTGTTTGAATTTCGAGTTTTTTTTATTTTAGTTCCTAGACTCTCAATAATCCAATTTTATTCTTTGTACTTTATATATATATATATATATGTATATATGTATATATATATATGTATATACATATGTATATGTGTGTGTGTGTGTGTGTGTGTGTGTATATATATATATATATATATATATATATATGAAGTTTCAATAGAGAGTTTGAATTCAATATTAATAAAAAAATAATTCAATAATGTTGCTAATTTGAATACAATAAAAAACAAAATGTAAACATATTTTTAAAAATTATTGAAGAATATGGTAATATATATACATATATAATTACATGAACCAATTTTAAATATTTTTGGAAGTTCAGGGATGGAAATAAAACAAATTCTAAAGTTTAGGGAGTAGAATTGGACTTTAGAAAGTTAGGTACCAAAATGGAACAAATGTCGACATTTTGACGTCAAAATTAAGATACCAAAATGATATTTTAGCCTAAATAATTTAAATTACTTATACTTTCCTTCATCTATCCCTTTTCTTCCATTCACTTGTCGTAGCCAAACATGTCAACATAAACGATGGAAAAAAAACATTGCGTTATATAACCCTCAATTTTGTAGCAATAAGCCAAAGTGAGTATAGTTCAATTGATATTAGTGATGTATTAATTAATATCTTCACAAAGTCTATGGTTCTAGTACTACTAATCTCTATTACAAAAAAAAAAAAAATGGTACCAAGAATCTTACATGCTCCATGCCATGAATCGAATTGACGAACAAGGAAGTGGGCTGTTAGTTGATAAAAGCCCAAACTAATCCAAGCCCGTGGTTGCAATAGTTATACTTTAGGAGGGTATGTCAGCAATTCGTTGCCCAAAAATCTCGTAGTCACTCTCTTGCTTGGGAAGAAGAAAGGATATGGATATGGCGTGATTAGGTGGGTCTGTTCAGAACAAAATCAGAACGAACTCTCACAAGAAATCCCAAATCCCAAATCCCAAAACTTGATTTGTTTTGAAAAAACGAACATCTAAATAGCAGAACCCCAAAACCAAATCCCAAATCCTCTGCTTGTCCAAAAACTTAGTTTCAATAGCTTTTTCTCGTTGATTTTACTTTAAAATATACCCTTCTTTTGGGACAATTCTCTGTTAGAACAAAAATCAAAATGGGCTGTGAGTATTACAGCAATGGCGTCAATGGCGGCAGTAAAATCTTGTGTGTGGCTCTTTCTGTTCTATTTTTTCTGATTTTGACATCGACCCAGATGAGATTCATGGCTGAAGGTAAATGGGTATCTTTTGAAACTTACAATAAGTGTTAAAAATGATAACTTTGTTCTTGAACTTCAATTTTTCAGTTAAATTTAATATTTGTGAATTGTTTTGCTTTGCAGGTAGATCAATTCCTAAGAGTGGCAAGGTTAGTCCATAAACCAACCCTTTCATCTATAGAGTACTATAGACGTTTGGATAAAGATTTAAAGAATATGTAGAATGAAAAATTATTTTAAGCATTAGAAGTAATAATTTTTAATAATATTTAGAACGAACATTTATTTTATTTATTTAAAAATAATGATTACTAATAATTGCGATAAAAAACTTGTTTGGATATAGTTGTAAAAGTATTTAGAATGAAAATTTATTTTGAAGATTTAGAAATAATAATTAGTAATGATTATAGTCAAAAGTTTGTTTGTTAGTACTTTTTAAGAGTATTTAGAATGAAAATTTATTTTAAATATTTAGAAGTAATAGTTGCAGTTAAACTAATTTGGATGTTATTTTTTTAAGAGTATTGAGTAAATACTGACTTGAAAAACTCTTTTACCTCACACCCCCAAGTAAGTTTGATTAGTTATGGTTTTTGTTTTGTTTTGGTGAATTTGGATAGATAGAGAGTGATAATAAAATGGTGTTAAGTGTACAAATTGGATCAAGGCCTCCAAAATGTGAAAGAAGATGTAGGTGGTGTGGACATTGTGAGGCCATTCAAGTTCCTACAAACCCACAAAAATCAGCAACATTGAAGAACATAGCTTATGCTAGAGATGAAGGTGCTTCCAATTACAAGCCAATGAGCTGGAAATGTAAATGTGGGACTTTAATCTTCAACCCTTAACTAGATCATCATCATCAACTATTCTATATAACATTACCCCTTTCATTTTTTTTTCTCTGTAAATTAGTGATTATACAATTGTTTTGGCACTAGGCATTTCATGAAGAGAATTATGAAGTTTGTTTGTTTGTTTCTAACATAAAACTACTTCAAATTTCTTCCATACTTGTCTTAACTTGACACTCAAGAGTTTGGAATTCATTCATGAATGTGGGGTTTGTTTAAAGAAAACTAGGAGGTGTATGTGGCAAAGAGATGAAATGGAAATAATTCTCCTACTCATATTTGTATGAGTGACAACTATTACCTCTTTAATAATAGGAAGGCTTATGATTTCAAATGTATTTGTATTTTGTATTATAGGTAAGATTCTTTGTAACAAACCTCTTTTATTTTTGTTTATTATAATTCTCACATTAGCCTGTTATAGAAGTTTAGTCTTGAGCATCAATAAAATTAGTCACGAACCACATATCTCATGTATTACTTCTTGGAGATTTATATTGATATTAGAGCATTAGACTCGAGTCTTTTTTTTCATCTCTTCCCACTTTGATCAACTTGGAGCCCCTAATTCCATTCCCCTACACACGGTAGGTTCCACCCCTTATTACTTACTTTCAAACGTTTATAATATGGTTCCTATTTGATTGGACTCGACAAACTATATACAATGGAAGGGTAAGGTCTCTTGAAATCTCAAATCTCATTCATTGTTTGGGCATTTAGATGGGAGAACTCCTAAACCAGATCAATTTCTATCAATCACTACAAGGACCGACTCTACACACTTATCATCCAACACTCAACTGAAAATCGTAAATCAAGAGTTCTTGCAATGAACTTATTGGGATCGGGCCCTTATAGCTTTGATCAATGCCATACTTTCACCATTCGCATTCTCCTATGCTAGATCGACTACAACTGCTCGAGATCTATGGTTGTCACTTGAAAGTAGGTATTCATCAAAACATATTCGAATATTTTATCCTTACGCTTTGCTTTGTATACAGTGCAAAAACTAACCATTGAGTCATTCGAGCAATTTTCACAAATGGTGAATGACCTGATTGATAAATTTGTTGTAGCCTCAATTTTAGTTGACGATGAAGAAACGCTCATCTATATTTTAAATGGCCTACCCATTGAATATGCTACTTTCTAAACCTCAATTCGAGATATGATCACTCTCATTAGGGAAACTTGAAGTGTAACAACCTGAAGTTTTCAAGCTTTAAATAGAAATTCTAAGTTGAAATAAATTACATAGTTACTAAAAAATGGCAATGGTTATTATTTAAGAGGATTATTAAGAGTTATAAAATTAATTAAAAATAGAGGTATTTATTGATTAATTGGATTTATCCGATTCCAAACAAATGCTGCCAGCTATAAAATCATTTAATTGATTTGACCTAATTTTATTAAAGATAAATTAAGTTCTTTATCTCTCATCAATTTTTCGCTTCCTCCATGTTTTTTCTCCCTCATTCTTCCTATTCGTTCACGCACACAAGTGTGTGCTGGAGAGAAGCCACCACTCATCTCTCTGTTGCGACAGGCAAATTCGGCCAGCCTAGTCGCAATTTGGGCAGTGCAAATTCGAACCCACCCCACCACGTTCGCATCCCAACCGCAATCCACCCTTGTCGTATCTTCATGAGTAAGTTGTGAGGTTCTGTTACAACCCAGCTCGTAACCATTAGGTTATACCATAGATATTACTAATACATGGAATTTAAAAGAAAATTTCGGCAAAGTTTCCCCTAAAATATTAGAAATCCATATGTGTGAAAACAATATAACATAACCTGGATAATTTTAAAAACATTTAAAACGACCTTGCAGGTGTAAATCAAAACAATTATCCTATCCCAGCAGTTAAACAGATAAGAAAATCCTGAGATCTCGGTTTCAAAACTAAAACAGTTCAAACTAAGTTATTACAACAGTTCGTGCAAAAAAATATGAATAAGACTAAACTATAAAGGAATGACACCAAACGATGCCAGTAACACGTGCCCACTAGGTCTAACCTTAGTTGTCAGTCATCCATCCTGATCCATACCTGCAACTACGGTTTTGAATCCATAGGCAATATAAACTTAAGGGATGAGTCTATGAAAACTTAGTAAGAAACCCCGCACGGGGATACCCAACATATAGAATAAAGACATGTGTTAATCAAAAGTCTATGAATAACATGTACAAACGAATGGGAACGCATCTCAACTCTCGGGTATTCGTGCAACGCATTCCATATCTTGTGACAATACTCAAGAAGTAGCCCTAGTCGATAACGTGAAACTCCAAAGTCACTACCCGACCTCTTCTAGGTACAGCAGAGCACCTAGAAGCAAGGGCTATCCACTGGAGTCGCCCAGGTTATCCTAGGTCCCTCGAACATGGCAGGGTCAACCCGAACACATCAGGTACCACGCACGACACGAGCTGAGGGCGATCCAACCTGCTAGCGCGACGCTCACTTATGCCTAAGAAAATTTAGATGCTCACTACCTAACAAGTTCCCGCTCCAACTCAAACGATATGGATATCGGACTAAGGCCTGATCCCCACTATCGCACCCTATGCATCCAATATCACCCGGCTACGGTCCTTATAAGGATGACAAGGTCTTTAGCCGATGCCATAAGACCTAAAGCCTTTATGCGACTCTATCACGTAAGGTAGAGCACCTCGATAATTTGATGAATGCAAAGAAGTTGCCTAGGTGTCTTCTGGGATACCTCCGTTGTGAGTTGAGCGAACAAGAATCTATCAGGTTTCCCCACGATACTAATCAAGTCGGCATCTCGTCCAGCTGTATGTGCGGGTATTCGCCAAAGCATTAGCCTCTAGCTAAATCCTGGATCACACTTCTGCTTGTCAGTCTGGAACTAGTACAGTGTGTGGTGCTCTGGCTATGCTATATTTAAATGTAAACCCAATAGTATCTCGAGTGACTCCTAGGTATCATAAAGGACTACAAAACCTCGCCCGCGGTCGGCTACCCAACACGTCTAAAGGACCCTAAGGTCAGACCCGATGGTCACGTGTCGCTTTCGGGATGGTTGCAATCCATCCTTCCACAAACATAATCTCTTACATCTAGCTACCTCTATCCGTTAGAGAATGTTGCCGCGTCAGACCACCCCGATGAGTCGTTCCCTAGCGTGCCATGTAGCCTTAGACCCTATAGTCTACTACAACCACCCTATGGCGGTGCGAAGATATGTCTAGGTCGTCTAGCCGACATGCTCACACTTATAAGGAAAGAGACTCGACACTCACAACAACACGCAATGCATGCACCAACCTTATAATCAATTACAAATGTACATAGCAGGAGAAAGGTATGTCACAAGGAATCTACCTATATATTCTACTACAACTTAGTAATAAGAACAGATCATCACGAAGACATGCTACATAGTGTAACCATACATAACATACTAAGATACTAAAACATATTCAACATGCAAGTATCGAGAGTTCAACTACCTTCACTAGTACATGAATTAAACCAATAAGGGGCCTATATGCATCCAACTAGCTAAGAAACGAGCCATATACAATTTGCAAGCATGATATAACAACATAAAAATGCAAATATTAACGTGCACGCAACGCGAGCATACACTACTAAGTAAATTCAAAAAAACAAAGCCCGATTAGGATCCTTACACATAGGTTACTTAGAACGAGGTACTACTAGCCTTTTAGCCCAAAACGAGTGTTCTAGTTAAGCCCTCAGAGCTACACTTAAATGCAAAGTACAAGTAAGCATGAAAAACATAAATAACATCAAGAAAGCAATTCGAAACACAAACCGATCAAGAAGAGTTTAAAAGATCAAGAGGATACCACTCTCAAATACTCAACAGCTACCAGTGCTTTAGAGTTTGCAGAACCTCGCTTTCTTGATTAGCCTTAGATTCCTTCTCGACCCTCCTTACAACTCGAACTCGATTCAACCCTAAATCAAGCCAGAAGACAAGCTCAAGACTAACCCATTAACGACAACTCAATAAATAAAATAAAAACCACCCATAACATATCATCAAACAACGAGTCTCAAACGTGCATTTTTGGCCAAGCAGACTCTCTCGAGCAACAAGCTCACAACACAAACTAAGCACTCAAATTCCTTTCAATTAAATAATGAGAAAGAATAACCTATTCTATTGCTTCGCCAAGAGACAAAACAACATACTTGGACCCCTTTCGATTAAACAACACTCAACCTCTTTCGATTAAGTCAGTACAAAAAACCAACCAATTCAAACAAGAGCTTTAAATTTCTTTCCTTACATGTTAATGGCCAGGTAAGAAAACCTTACCCCTTCTTGTGGTCCATGGTGTAATAACATGTATGCATGTTGATTGAGCTTGTTTGTTGTTGTGTTTACTGATGCCATGTTTTTTGATGTATGTGACCACGTTATGAGTAATTGTATGTATCATGCTAATTTCAGATACTAGTTGTATATGCTGGGCAGGAATGTTCCATTGGGAACTAGCCACCTTGAAACTATTATGTACATGCATATGTTGTTATGATGTGAACCTTAGCTGTTGTCATAAGTATTTAGTGTTGTGACTTTAAATATGAGTATGCGAGACTATATGTACATTTCCTGATTTTTAGTATGTGAGACTCTCTATGTTTCTTAATATGAGTATGTATATATATATATAAGGCGATCGTCCTAGTGGACCTGAATATATATAAAGTGATCGTCCTAGCAGACCTGAATGTATATTAAGCGATCGTCCTAGTGTAGACCTGTATTATTTACTTACCTAGAGTGAGAGACTCGATGAGCGGTATTTCCTATACAATTACTTACCTAGAGTGAGAGATCCGACAGTCAGAGACTCAACCAGCGGTATTTCTTGTACAATTACTGACTCGACAAGGGGTATTTTCCATTAACATTGTTCACTGAAAGATTGTTGAATATTGTGATTATTAATTTATGGCTTATTATCTATTACATCATATGCTTGTTTGACTGTATGCATGTTGAACCCCGAGCTGTGGCCCCTTAATAAGTGTCACAACTCATCCTTTCTCTAGGTAGTTTGACCAGGATGTTAACCAAGCTGTTGCAATGACTATGGGAAACGTTGCATTGGAGTCTAGGAAAAGTCCTAGCATGTTTTAAATTTCACATATTTAATGATTATGACTTTCTAAGTTTATTAAATGTTTTCAGGATCCCATTGTGCAACTGTTTTCAATAAATGCATTGCTTTATCCTTTAAAATCTGTTTTACAACTAATTTTCCTACATTGAAGTTGAGTAAGGTCTTTGGTTTTATTCTTTGAAAGTCTAGGTCCTTACAATTGGTATCAAAGCTCAGAGTCATAGATTATGTAAACTGGCTTACGATGTAAGTCGTTGGTTCCCATACATGAGCGAGCTGGTCATCATCAGGTAACAAGTTTTGTTTTGAGTATGCAGTCGAGCATGTAATACAATTAAGATTTTTGTGATTACTAGATGTAATATTTTGATCATGAGTGAGAAATATTAATATGATAACCTAAGGATGAAGTATATTGATGTTAAATGTTGATATGATATTCTGAGCATGAGTTCTATTATTGATAGATGTTGATGTGGATTGATGAATGTTGATGTGATATACTAAACTTGTTTGATGTGAATTGACGAATGTTGATTTGATATACTAAATATGCTTGATATAGATTGATGAATATTGATATTGTAGATAAATGATAAATGGGTTATTATTGTTATGAGTATCAAGAGCAACGACCTTGAAACCAGTCTAGGATTTAGGTACCCGGAGGTAGACTAGAAGCTTTACAAGTCAAACTAAACAGCTAGTTTATGAATTCTTGAGATAGTGTCTATATAGTACGTCACCATTAAAGTCAATAGCTGAGTGGATCGTTATTGGCTTATCACATTGTAAGGTGGATGGTCAAGTAGTAGACCTTGTCGAGTAAGACTTCCTAACTAATATGCTGGAAGATTTGTGTACTATGATCTCGATTGCGAGCTCTCAGACCCCATTATATTGTTTTGTTTCTCATTATTGTTGAGTTCGTGCTAGGTCGAGTTAGACATGATCAGCTAATCTTGTTGCTTCGTTGTTTTGAGCCAGTAGTGCCTGAGTGTTCCTGAAGTTGTAGGAATGCGTTGGTAGTTACCCTTAGAAGTTGTGTTTACTTAAGGATCATGGTAGTTGAAGCTATTGTTTGAAGGTTGTGGTTCTGAGTGAGTTATTGAACTCGTGATGGTAACTTCAGAAATTAATTGTAGCCTTGTTGCTACTTTTTGCTATTACTGAAAAGAAAGTTTGTGTTTGAGTTTCCTGACCTTTTAAGGTTGTAGCTTGTGGACCGAGGTGCTCTACTAGTTGATGTTTCGTTGTGTTCTCTTGGTGAGAAAAAAAGAGAACTCGTGGTAGCTGTGTGCATACATTAAGTTGAAGCGTTGTATTGTTGTTATAGTAAGCCACTTGCTCGAGTTTGAGTTGAGTTGGAGACTCGACGTTTGTTGTTGCTTTTGAGATGAAGTGGTGGAGCATTGGAACCTTTGGTGATTGTGTTACTAGATGTTGTCATTTGATCAACATGGTATTTTACCATGATTTTGAAAGTTAGTATTGCCCAGCAAAGTTTTTGTTACCTTTTGGAAAGTTTTTAGTGTGGTTAGCTTGTGGATGCTTTGAGGATGGTGGTTGGTTGACCACATATGTTGTTTAAGTTGTTGCAGGGTAGTGTGTTGTTCTCCCTGGGAAGTGAAGTTCAGTTGAGTTCTTAAAGTAGTTATTCTTGGTGAATTGGCTAGTAAACCTGAGATTGTTAGTTCAAACAGTGTTACTAGGACAAAATTTTCTTTCCCATTTATAGTGAGAGAATTTTCGAATTCAACAATATATCTCATATTTGTTTTATTTATAATATATCAAATATATTATTTACCTAATAACTAAATGTCCAATTTATACGTCCAATATATTAATTAACCCTCGTATTAATAGTTATCCAATACTCATTAATATAATTACTATTTCAAACATATTATTTAATTTCCTCTCAAACAAATAATTATTCAATAATCATTTAAACAATTATTTTAAGCAGTAAATTTATTATTCCTCGTAAATATTTATCCAATAAATATTAATTAACTTAATATATCTAATATATCGATTACAAAGTTTAATAAATTAAAATTACGCTCCAATTATGTCAAATATATTTAATCCATGAATTTGAACTCTTTAAATTTAATTTTTAATAAACAATGTTCTAGAAAATATGAGTTAGCCTAGGGTATGGTTAACCTATAAGTTGAAAGTTATAACAACCTGGAATCTAATCTCTATTCATTAAGAATAGGCTTATTCCACTAAAGATTTGTGCTTAACTTTTTTGCACTACAAAACAAGTTATGTCCACGGTCATCTATCATGTGATCATTCATAAGCTCGTTCGTGATCAACAACTAGGACAAGAAATCCATTTTACCCTTGTGGTTACATGTTTCTCCTTAAGCATCACTGATTCTTCTAATGAACAAGTTATTTATGGTCCAACCATAAACCAGAACGTACGAAGTGTCACATAGATCCGTCTTATTCCTTTAACCTCTTGAGTTGTCTTAGAACTTTGTTTTCCTTAAATGGTAAATGATTTTTATTGAAATTTCTGATCGCATGTGAATTCTTCCATGTTTATGTGCCATTTTATTAGGGGTTGGTTCTGCCCTAAAGGCCTGGTAGTTTATATTTAAAAACAAGTATTTAATGTTAGAAATTTCATGTTATATTTCAGTTATTATTAATTTTTATTATTTTTCTTATAATTTTGCATTTAGTATACAAACGTCATTCAACCTTATAACATTAATTGGATTAATGGTGATTTGCCCATGATTATTTGGATGTACACTTAGACAGGTATATGGGACATACAAGTGGATCTAGTTTCAAGTTAATAACCTAAAATGTCTACAGTATACATACTAAGACGAGGACGCCTAAGTCCTAGTGACACTCTTGGTACAGCCCACTTTGCAAGGGTTGCAAACGATCTGATCCTGGTTGTTTATGTGGAGACATCTGAGTAGGGTGCCTAAGCAAAAAGAAGTTTTTGCATAAGATTGAACAAGAAGTTTTATAATCGAGCTAGTAATTTCATTATAGACTCGCATAAACTTTTTTGCTAAGGATGATCATATGTCGATGTGATCTGAATCTTAAGTGGATTGTGAACTTCTACTTAATGAAAACGTCCTTATTCATGGGTGAGACTAGCCAAACAACTTTGAGTCAATAAGTCTCCCACATTTGTGATTGTCGTAATGATTGGTTGGGAGAGCAATGACACAAGAAGGAATTCACATCTTCCCTAATATTGAAAAAGATGTAGTGTTATTCCTTTAAGAGTTGATCCTGGGGCTTGAACAAATGGTACTCGCCTTTCATTGGCTCTAGAGGACGCTGGTTTATAGTTAGACTATAAACAACATGTTCATTAAAGAAATCAGTGACGCTTAAGAAGAAATATGTAATCACAGGGGTAGAATAGATTTCTTGTCCGTACTATAAATTACGAACAAGCTCGTGAATGATATTATGATTAATGATCGATTATACCTGTGAACTTTAACTTTTCCTATTGTACGAAAGAGTTCAGCCCATGCCTTTAGTGGAATAAGCCTGTTGTTATCGAATAAGTATTGGATCCTGGGTCGTTGTAGCTTTCAATCTATAGGTCCACGAATTCCTGTGCTAGCTCATACTTGATGGCAAACTATTTTATTACAGAGTGAATTCGAAGAGTTTAAATTTACAAATTAATTATGTTGACATAATTAATAAGAGCTTAAGTTTAATTTATTAAACTTGGTTATTAATATATTGTATATATTAATTTCATATTTATTTTAGATAAATATTAGTGATGAATAATTAATATTGGATAAACTAATTATAAATAATAATTAGATAATTATTTAGTAAAGAAAATTAATTAATATGTTGGACATATTAATTGCATAAATAATTATTGGATAATTATTTATTAAAATGAATAATTAATTGATTGGATTATTATTTATTGAATGAGCAATGATTAATTTGTTGAATAAATTAATTGAATTAATATTTATTAAATATTAATTGAAGAGTGTTAATTAATATATTGGATATATTAATTGAGTTAATATTAATTGGATCAATATTAATTAGACAATTTTAATAGAATGATATTGTAAATATTTATTAGATAAATAATAAAAAAAATTCTCTAGTATCTTTTAATATTATATATTAAAAGATATTCTTCCGTATTTGTTTGAATATCATACCTCTACTATAAATATGTGGCTTGAAATGTCTTCATTATCATCACACTCTCTTCGGAGTAACTTATCTCTCAAAAGAGAACTCTCTGAAATGTTGAGTGTTATTGTTTCCTCCTCTATAGTCAGACATTTGGCGAAGTTATACCGGCTTCTTTCTCTAGATGTTTTCCACCAAGCACTTAGTGTAACAAAGAAGTAATAGTCCGGAAGATTGAAAAAGATAAACCAAGAAGTTCCATGGGAATAGATCGATCATACTCAAAATAAAGATCTATCAGATTAGATTAGAGACTTCATTCAATGTGAGTATGAATTTATGAACAACATGTCAGTCACCTAGGGTATATGCATGTAAATAATTAATGAGATTAATTATGTGTTAATTTTTGTAATCACACGTTTCCGCCGGGTAAATGATTAGTTTGAGTGATTAAAATAGAATGACCAGTAATTTTGAATGATTATAAATAATGATTTCAGCTAATAGCTCATTTGAATTTGGATTTTTGTAGAGTTGTTGCAGAGAATAGTTTGTTTGGAAGTGGATTTTGTGGAGGAGTTGTAGTGATAACTCGTCTTGATGTGAATTTTCGATGAGGGGTTGCAAACAATAGTTGGTTTGCATGTAGATTTTGTGAAGAGTTTGCAATCAATAATTTGTTTTGAGGTTGATTTTAGTGAGATTATATAATATATAATATATATATATATATTTCTTTTTTTTTTTTACATTTTATTTATTTAGATAGATTTTATAATAAAAATTGTGTTTCATTTGTACGTGAACTCTCATTTTGATTAATATTTGTCATTTTATCTCTTCTAATTATTTTATTTTGAAAGTATTAACTATCCGTTTTATTTAAATAATGTTAAAAATTTTCTAACCTGCAAATTTATCGGGTTGTTCTATGTATTAGATTTTTATTTGTTAAAATATTTTGATCTAATTTTCTTTCCTATTTAATCATTGTAATTTCAAACTTTTTAGTACATATAAATTTATATCATAATAAATTTAGAGCAAATATTAATCAAATTGAATTTAATAACATGTCGTTATATATAAAAACTTTTTGTTAAAGTTAGAAATTAAGAAAAAACAAAATTAAATGTGACATAGAAAATGGTTGTCTCAATTTAAAATTATAATACAAGTTTGATAGAAATTATTAAGAAAACGTGTGATAATATGTAAGAAAAAAATATTGACTTTAACTATTAAAGTATAATCATCTACAAATTTTTGAGTTTTGTTTAATTTTAAATCTAAACTTCCAAATATCACATTTTAGTTATCATGCTTGCAAAAAAAAAATCATTTCGATTAATAAATTTTCAAATGTTTTATTTTAGTCCATAAACATAAAAAAAACCTTAAAATTAGTCCATATAGATTTTTTTTTAAATTTTAAAAATACTTTTTTTTTTTTTGAGTAAAAATTGGGGGAGGAGACCACAAACTCTACCTAGATGACACTACTTCTTGAACTAGATTGGCACTAAACAATTAAACTCTAAACCCTAAACTCTAACCCTAAACCACTTCACCACTAACCCGTGATATTTCTCAATAATTTTTTTTTGAGTACTCAATATATTTTCGGAATACGTTTGCTTACCTTTTGTATTTCTTTTGTATTAAAATTGTTAAGATTATAAAATATATTTTCATTAACAATTTAAAACTTACTAATTTTTGAACTTTTTTATACATCTAATAATTTAATAAAATATTAAGTGTCAAATTCATAATGATTTTTTTTAGTTCACAGATAAGGCGACATTTTTTATTCATAAGTACACATTAATAGTACAAAATTTATAATGTTATATATATTATATATGATAAAAACCATAAACATTTAATTTTTATTTTATCAAATAACTTGATAAAATGATTAATGGACACACAAAAAGATAAATAATTTTAAGATGATTAGTTATTTTGATGGATTTGGTATATGATATAAATTATTTTGAAAGATAAAAAATGAATTTAATTGTTTTGAATAATTATGTTTGGATGGGGTGGTTAAAAGATTATTAAGTATTTTCTCTTGCTTCTATTTCTTTATTCCTTCCATTTTTACCTTATCCAAACATATTCAAAATAAAATTATATTTTTCTTTATCTTCAAACGCAAGAAATTAAAAAAATAAATAATAATAATAAATAATGGGGAGGGAACTTGTCATTGATGCTATGTGACTGAGCTAATTTAGCGGTAGGTTATAAATAGCCAAACAGCTTCGACGTAGAAAATTTCATCGGATCTCTAAATCTCACTTCTTTTTTTTTTTGTTTCTCTCTGTACGGAAATTGCACGAACCGCCATTGCCAAATCTCTTCTCTCATTTTGTTTCTTTGCATTGTCGCCGCCCAGCCTTTTGATTCTGCTATACACTTGTCAGGTTCTTATTCTTTTTCTTTCTGAATCGTTCTTCCAGTTCCATTTCAAGTTAATATATGTGGAGTTCTATGATCTTGCGCTGCAAATTTAGAAATCGAGAAATTGTACTCGTTTTAGAAAATATCAGATGTGTGTCGATTGATCCAAACTCCCAACTGCGATTTATCCTCCACGAAATTATACTGTGCTTTCTATTTATGAATAAACAAATTGCATAATGTGTAAAGAATACATCTGTTATACTTCTGGAAACTTGGAATCTGATGCTGTTTTTTAAGAATTGGAATGTGAATTTATGTTTATGGTGGATATTTTATCTTTTGAACACTACTATCTACGTTTCTTTTAACTATAATCTATCCATTTTAATCATCAGTTAAACAGCTAGAAAAAGTTTCTTGTAAGAAGTTTGCG